>PVLD010020845.1:0-32876 GCA_004027595.1 Dinomys branickii | reverse complement strand
TTTTTTTTTATTTTAGAAACATAAAAGTACAAAAACATATTGACAAACAGACACCCATTATCATAGAAAATAGTACAATCACAACTAATCTATAGACAAGGTGATATGGCCTCAACAGTTGTTGTTGCTTTATCCATTGATATCTTCGAATTGTAGATGTATGGACCCATATACAGACATGCAAATTTAGTCAGACAGTTGATTCTCTCAACAACAAAAAAAAAAAAAGAAAAAAAAAACCACAAGAACATGGATTGTTTTTGCAGGTGCGAGACTGGAGAAAAAGAAATCAACTGCAAAGTAGGTTTTGCAAAAAAGATAGTGGGTTGACTCATGCAATTCAAAAGGTGGGAGGATCGCCTTTGTAGAAATGTGGCTGTACTGGGTCTCCATGTCAAGTTCTGCTTCCTGTCTTTGGGTTTCATTCTTGATGAATGCGAAATGGCTCCCAGCACCTCCCGGCTTATCCTCCTGGTGACTCAGTAGCAAAGAAGACGGCTTTCTCCCAGCCTCTGTGCTATTACTTAGTACCAGTTAGCACTCATTGCCTAAACTAGCCAAGGGGGTGAAATCCACTGACTCATCTTGTCTGGGTCACACTGGATGAGCATCAGCGAAGCGTAGTACAGCAAAGGACGTCAGGATGCCCATTCCAGATAGAGTAAGGGACACTGGGTCATCAACACCAAGGGAAGACAAAGGGACCATTCAGAAGCCAGGCACAGTGGCACGCCTCCATACTCCACCACTGCGGAAAGCTGAAGACAGGAGGACTGCAAGGTCAAGCTCAGCCAGGGTAACTGGATGAGAGCTGTCTCCACAGCAAAACTTATAAAAAGGGCTGAGAAGGTGGCTCAGTGTGAAGGCTCTGAGTTCACTTCCTAGTACTGCCAGGAAAAACAAAAAGACAGTTTAGGCTAACTAGAGAGTTGCGGTGCTTTTCCTTTATCTTCACAAGCTTCCCAGAGGTACAGAACAGTAGCATTCCCTTGTACCCTAACCCTTCCCTGCAGCCCACCAAGAATCACAGAAGAGAGAGCGATCAAGGGCTTCCCCAGGCAGAGGTTATTGATGGGAATGGCCTCTTTGTGTATACCCCTGTTCCTTGCTGGCAAGGACTCTTGGAGCTGAGTTATAGGGAAACTTCAGCATGTTGTCAATTTCATAACAGTTAGTGGGACTTCCTTTTCAGATTTGCCACCTCATATATTTTGTGTGTCCCCAGGTTACTAGTTTTACTGCCCATTAATCAATATGTACAGTAAAGTGTACTTACTTATGAGGAGACAGTGAAGGAGCGGGCCGTGCCAGGCACAGCTGAGCCCTGTCAAGAGGAAGTCTGGGAGTGTCAGGTGGAGCCACCTGTTCTGTCCACACACAAACACAAGGCAGTGAGCACCTCTCACTTCCCAGTGCCGTGTTTCTGCAGCCTTCCTCTCCTGCTCGGAGAAAGAACTGGGGAAGTGATTGCGTTCATTGTGAGGACGGATGGATGACTCATCTTACTACAAAGGTTTTTGAAGAAATCACTTCACCAGTCTGAAGTTGAGATTGTAAAAAAGATAAAAGCTAAAAAAAAGCAAAACGTTTTATGAAAAGCAAATTCTATTGGTATAAAATGCAGCAGTCTCTTCTCATTAATTTACCCTATATACCACTTCCATATTATCTTTTCTCAAAATATCAATATTACATTGTTTCTTCGGGGGAAATGTAGTGTTTTCCTATTGTCCTCTGATTTGGGTCTCAGCTTCTTTGCCAGAACTCAAGGCATTCAGGTCTTGCCTTGTCGTCCCTGCCTGTCTCCAGTGCACTCCTCCAGCACCTCCTTACTGGACGCACCTTTCTCCCACCTGTTCCTTCCTCACACCCAGCAGACTCAACTTTTCCACTCTCCTCAGGCTCCGTCCCTGCTGTGGAGCTCCAGTCCGCTCCCACTTTTCACTCTTTATCTGTGCTTGTCCATCTTCAAAACAAGTCTCACTTCATTCCTCAAGCCTTATCTGGTGACTCAGGATCACGTGGTGCTTTTTTAGCCCTGGACTTCGCCAACTATGACTGTTCGGTAATGTCACCATGCTTAATACAGTGTCCACAGAGAGGCCTGCTGTCCACTGACCCAGAAGTCCATGACTTTGTCTGATGAGTGATTCTGTTGGTGGTACCGTGGGTTAGTCTAAGGGAGAGGTTTTCCTTGCTGAGCTAATAAGCTCAGTACTTTTCTTCCCAGACATGGCTATTCTCGTCATGTGATTTGTTTGTTTATTTGGTGGATTGTTTTATTTTGTTTTGTTTTTTGAGACAGGATCTCACTCTATAGTCCAGGCTGGACTTGAAAGTACTATGTACCTCAAATACATAGTAATTGCCTCAGGATTGCCTCAAATTTGAAATGATCCTCCTGCCTCAGCACCACCAAGTGCTGGGAATACAGGCGTGCACCACCCCCACCCAACTTCATCAGGTGACTTTATCATTTGGTTTCTGTAGGAAAAATGTTTGCACTCTTAGTAGAAGTGAAAAGGACATAAGATAATTGGAAACCTGGTTAGGAATTTGAGATCAAACCCATGAAGAAGAAGGAGAAGAAGAAGGGAGAGGAGGAAGAAGGGAAGAAGAACAAGGGGGGGGGGGTCTGAGGGGAAAGGGAAGTAGAAAAAGAGGAGGAAATTTTACTAGTAGTGGTAGCAGTTAGAGTAGTAGGAGGGGGGAAATTGTTTTAAATAAAATGTAGAAGTAAAAGCTGGTGATAGGCCAGGTCCATAATACATGGATATGGAAATCAAAATCTTCTTGTCATTCTGTTGGCTGTAGAGAATCATTACAATTGGTTAACTCATTCAGGGAGATGTAATGACAAGAGGTGACATTTACTGTTTGTGTGCAGTGTGCCAGGCATTGTATTCAAAGCTCTGTATCCGATGGTCTTCTACCAACCTTATGAAAGAAGTGCTGTCATTATTTATGCTATAGATGAGCAAACTGAGGCACAGGGAGGTAAAAGTCTCACCCAAGTTGACACCTCAGGTACCTGGGTGTACCTGAGACATGAATCCCAATGGCCTGATGCCAGAACTGTATTTGTAGTAGATATTACTTTAAGGATTGTTAGTGGTGCTGAAGAAGAAATTCATTAGTGAAAAGATAACATGGTCCCTAGTGGAAATAAGACTACATGGAAATCCAAGATCATCCTAACCATTTTATTTTCTAAAATTAGAGGACTTCATCACCCTCCAATAGATCCTTTATGAACTTTAAAGATCTACTGACCTTCTCTGATGTTATCACCCTGTGTATGCTCATCTTCTTTTGCCTCTAGCTCAGAACATCTTTGCTAGAAACAAGTGCTTAGTCTTTTATTTCAGAGGTTCAGTGAAATGGGAAGAGCATTTGCTGAAGGGTGGTCCAGGCCACGCCTGTCTCCAGCAGCCTCTGAGAAGCTATGTCAAGTCGGTAGGCTGAGGAGTCTCTTTCTGCATACTTAGGGAACTTCATGAGAAATTGTAAAGGACCAACTAGTTATTTGACATTTATGTAAGATACAATAATGAGGCAGCACATCTATGAAAACACAAAGGGAATCACAAGTACCACTGGAAACTCCTCAATTTACCATAAATTAGGTAATTTAAAATTATTGTTTCAAACAGATAGCAGTTATTCTATCAAAAACCAGATGAAGTAGTTGACATGTGTTTAAGGATGGCAGCATATTATAATAAACTGAATGTGCCCCAGCATTTATATGTTGAAATCCTGCCTCCAATGTTATGATATAGGAAGTATAGCTTTCGGGAACTGTACTGGTTAAGATTCTCTAGAGAAACAATAGAAAAAATATAGATGCAAGGAGATTTAATGGAGGATGACAGGATTAGAGGCAAAAGTCTATGCACTGGAGAGCTAGAGGACCCTGTAGCCACAAGGGGCTAGACACTAGAGCCACAGAACAAGAGAGATCGGAATACTGCATTAGTTCAAGGCTGAAGTCTGGCAGTTCCTGGGGAGTGACTGGTACAAGAGTCAGAGTTGGAATGCTGAAGAAACTGCAGACTGGTTTCCATAGGCAACAGCCGCAGCACATACACACCAGCTCAATCAAAAGAATGATTCCAAAACTGCAGATTTCCTCTTCTTTTGCTCTACCTGGGCTGTAAGCCATCTGATGGTGCCACCCACAATCAGTGTGGGTCCTCCCCACTCAGTTTGCTGGCCCCCACGCTAGTCATCTCTGGAAACACCCCCACAAACACACTAACAAGTGTACTTTACTAATCTCCTAGGAATTTCTTAATCCAATTGTGATATATCACAACTAAGAGTCATAATCCACCCTTTGTCGACTTGATAGCCTGACACTGCTCCTTAAATCATACTTAAACTTCAAATACAATAGCAAGTTTATAATTTCACCTAACATGATACAATTCTCCTGCATACATGTGGAAACACACTAATTCCCTCTGCAGAGTAGAAAGCAAAGTTTTTCTTTGAGTGGTGTTTATTCTTCTCTTAACATTCCATAACTTAAATAGTGTGATTTAGACTTAATAATGCCTAAGCGTTGATATTAAGTCTATCTATGTTATGTTCCATGGCATAAAAATACAAAGAAAGAAAACAAAAATATCTGCTTAATGTATGTATTTTTTAAATGGGGGACTGGGGATATAGCCCAGCAGCACAGTGCCTGCCTGGCAAGCAAGAGGTCCTGAGTTTGATTCCTAGTACAAAACAAACAAACAAAAAGAGTAAGGGTGTAGCTTAGTGGTAAGTGCTTGCCTACGTGTGTGCACGAGGCCCTGGACTCTGTGTCTATCATCACCTCCCCCTAAAACAGTGGAAAAGAAATACTTGTGGCAATTACATTTCTATAACTAGCAACATGGTTGTAGCTGGTATTTATAATTACCTTTTCCTTCTATCCCTTTTGTATTTCATTAACCTTTAGCAAGTACCTCAGTGGGTCTTGGTTCATTACCTGGGAGGGTGATCCATACCTTCATTCCCAAAGGGTGTGAGTCTTTTGTCATCATGCCTGGATTGTGTTACTAGAGTTCCCACTGACCTCAGTAAAAAGGAGTGATAAAACTAGGAGATGCCTCACAGGATCCCCTGGACTACAGACATATTCCTCCTTACCTCCCTTGCTAACTAATAGTCTGGTTTCCCCTGGTAGTTTGGATCAATCACACACACACACACACACACACACACTCACTCACACACATCCAACAGTATAACTTCTTTTTTAACCTGTTGACTTAGAAGTATGAAAAACCCAAAATGGCCAGGTGGAAGTCTTAGCTTCCAGTTCAGTGGGTCATTGTTGTGCCTCTTGGTACAATCCTCCTCCCTCTGGACCTTAGACTTCTACACCAGCAGAGCAGAAAATCCTGGGAATAGGAAACAGTTTGCTAGCAGGTCAGTGTGAGTGGTACCATTTCGCATTTCTACCCCTTGACCTGTGAATCCTGGATATGTGAGAAAAACTACTGTATTTTGGACTCTTTCAAAACATACAGCCTTCTGGAGAACCTTGCCTCAGCCCTGCAAGTTACTGCTACCTAGCTATATGTGTCTTTCAAAAGGCCACTCTATTCTTCTATTGGCCCAGCTGCTGCTAGATGGCAGGTAACATGGAAAGACCAATGAATTCCATGAGCATGAGCTCCCTGACATACTTCTTTGGCCATGAAGTTCATTCCCTGAGCGGAAGCATTGCTGAGTGATGCTGCGACGCTAAGTCTGTAGATGATAGTTTCGGCAGAAACATTATGGGAAGGAAAGGCAAATCCATACCCAGAATGAGTGTCTATTCCAATAAGGACAAAGTACTACCCTTTCTACAATGCAAGTGGTCCAGAATAATCAACCTACCACCAAATGACAGGCTGATTACCCCAGGGAATGGTGTCACAACATCAGTCTCTACTGCTGGCAGATTAATCTGCTACACACAGCAGTGGCTCTAATCAGGTCAGCTTTGGTGAGTAGAAGTCCATGTTGCTGAGCTCACACATAAACTCCACCCCTGCTATCAGGGCCACTTGGCTCATAAGCTCTTTGGGCAATGACAAGTATGGCTGAAAAAAGAGATCAATGATTATCCACAGAATAGGTCATCCTATTCACTTGATTATCAAAGTGTTCTTCTGCTGAGGTCACCTTTTAGAGAACATTTACAAAAGACATAAATATCATCACACCCTTCCATCTACCCATGTGGAGAGGGTCACCCACAGACCTCTTCCGCAAATACCTTTGTCATCAATTTTCTAGTCATATTCCTTCAACTTCCATGATCTTCCAGCTACAGGCCATGAATTGTTACATAGTCATGTGTATGGCCATTTTTTATTCCAAGAAAAATATATGACCAGGTACATTGCCAAAGTTCTGTGAGAATGTGGTGGATCTCCTCAAGGGTCACCTCACCTCTTCTGAGATTTGAGCCAATTTATAGACCTAGCAGCAAAAAGAAGCAAAAGTGAGTAGATCCTGAGGAAATGTCCACATTGTCCTGCTGTGTAGCTGCATCAGAGAAGTAATGTAGCATTAGTTTCCTAAGGCCAAGGTTGGAGGTGAGGGTGGGCAACCTTTGCCTCTGGTAGGGTAAACTCGTCAGAATTTAGGTATTCAATGTCGCCGGCCTCATCAGATCATCCCAAACATCTCATCCCCCTTTTATGGAATCCCACTCTTCTTCAGTCTGCACCCTTGCTTAGGTGCAGATACCTTTCCAGGCCAGTACTTAAGTTTACACTGTAATTCAGCCCTTATGTGAGGAGGGCTTGCTTTTGGTGTTCAGCACCCTCAGCCCTGTGGTTACAGGAGAGAAGGTGCTCCTTCAGAGCATGCTTACAAGCTTGAGGTTGTTTCCACGTGTCTGGAGTGGGGAAAGTCAATCTTTGACTTTTTGTTTTCCTTTGTTACTTTGTCCAGAGATGCTGAGAACAACCAGCTGACATCACTGTATTTTTTAGTCTTCTAAAATATGTACATAAAGTCATTTGCATCTCACAAATAGTGAACAAGGAGGATCCAATGGATCTATCTTACCTATTTCTTTAAACAGTTCACACTACAGACTGTGAGTACTCTCCACATCATCAGAAAGAGAGACTATGGCAACTTGAAGTCTCAGCAAACTCAGCAAACTCTAGGGACCACTAAGCCAATGAAGGAAAGTCATCCTTGAAGATCTGTTTCCTTAGAACCATTCCTAGCGCCAAAATCTTTATCAGTTCTGGTTTTGTGAGAAATAGAATCAGTAGAAGAATATCTGTAATTATGGAAGGGGATTTAACTGGTTGGCTCACAGAATCAGAGGAAGAAGAGGCTGCAGTGACCATCTACAAGGTTTAACAGAAAGCTGGGGCAAGCAGCAGCTGCTCAGCCCATGAAGCTGGAAGCTTTAGAACAAGAGGAATCAAAGATTAGCACCAGCCTGAGCCCGAGGGCCCCCTGGAGAGGCACTAGCATGAGTCTGTGTTGAAAGGTTAAAGAGTAGGGTCTGATGTCCACAGGCAGCAGCAGTCAAAGATGGAGCAGCTCAATTAGAATGGAGCTCACCAAAAACACAGCAGGATGCTCTTTTCTTTCACTCTCATTCTACCCGGGTGACCATCCCATTCACTTGTTCCACCCACAATCAGGATGGGTCCTCCAGGAACAACCCACAGACACACCCAGAATGGTGTCTTACCAGTCTCCTAGGTGTTTCTTAATCCAGTCAAGTTGACTGATCATGACTCATGGTGACAGGAACAGTATTAGATCATGATACTGGAGCTCTCATGACTTTGTTAGGCCCCTTATAGAGGAGATTCCAGAGTTCCTGTGCTCCTTCCCCTATGTAAAGATGCAAGCTATGGCAATCTATAAGCCAGGAAGTGACCCCTGAACAGACATTTAAATTTGTCTGTACCTTGATCTTGGACTTCCCATAGAACTATGAGAAATAAGTTTCTGTGGTTTGTTAGCCACACAATTTATTGGACTAAGACAGAAATTAGTACCAACAAGTGAGTCGTTACTCTGATAAATACCTAAGAATGTGGAAAGCAACTTTGAAATGGGAAATCGATAGAAGCTGGAAGTGGTGAGGTACAGGCGAGGACGGGCCTAGGCTGCTGTGAATAGGCCTTTAGAGATTGTACTGGTGAGCACTCAGAAAGAAAGAAAGAAAGCTATCGAGAAACCAACCTCCAGTGGTCTTAGAGTACCCAAGTCAACCTAAACACAGTATTAGTACAAGTGTGGACTGTAAAGACTACTCTGATGGAGTATGGGATGGAAATAAGAAATATGTTACTGGAAACTGGAAAAAGGCCAACTTTGATAAAAAAACAGTAAGGAACTTCATTGAGTTATGTTTCTATTGCTTATAAGAAGTAAATAACTTAAAGATGGAATTGTTAATTCAGGAGGAAACAAAATTTAAAGATTTGGCTAATTCTCAGCCTACTCATTGAAAAAAATGAGAAAGCTTGTTCAGGCAAGAACACTAAAAATGTGGTCCAGCTGGGTGTGTGTTATGGTTGATACATTGTGTCAACTTGGGGAGTCTGGAGGTTTGGCTGAGTGGTTTAGCAGGAAGCCAGAGTGCTTACTTTGTACACATCCTGAGCCTGTGAAAGAGGAGGGCATAGAGACTGTGTGAGAGCTACACACCCCCTGGGTTGGGGTAGCCTGTTTACAATGTAGGAGAGAAGGAGAGAGGCTGCTTGCAGCCATTCCTCCCTTTTGCTGGTTGTTTCGCTGTGCTCTGCTGCCATGAACAATTGGCCTCTGCCATTTGCTATTCTGCCTCAGAACCAGCCAAGAATGGACTGAAACCTCCACAAACTGTAAGCTAAATAAACCTTTCCTTCCTTCATTTTGGGTGTTGGGTATTTTGTCACAGCAACAAGAAAAAAGTAACCAAGACAGTGTGGTAGCACACACCTGCAATCTCAGCACTCGCAGCTGAGGTAGGAGCACTACTGAATTTAAGACCAATCTACGAGACCTGTCTCAAAAAAAAAAAAAAAAGTGGTCAAGTGACTTATGAGATTAGGAAGGATTAGCCATCACGATAGAAGCCAGAAACTGTTTTCCAAAACAGTGAAAGAAAAACCTTTAAGACAATTTAAAATCACCAGAATTGCCCTTCTTGTTAACAGTCACACAGAGGCAAGCCCCTGGGGACAGAGGACTTTAAAAGGAGGGACTTCATGTGCCCTGGGGCCTCAGCACGAGCTGCTCAGAACAGCAGATCACCAGTTCTGCTCCTTGTGCTCTAGTGCAGAATTCCTTGGCCATGCTAGATACGGCATAGACAATGATGTCCACCATTCTAGAGGGCACAAAGAGCCGACTCTGGCAGCGTTCACACTGTGCTGTCTGTCCTGACATTGAGTGGTGGCATGACCAGAAAGTTATGGTGGAGCGCTCATGAAAGAGTTCCCTTTCCCCTCCACCATGTGAGAACACAATGAAACAGTGGTCATCCAAGGCCTGGAAAGCAGGCCTTCCCTAGATACCAAATCTGCGGGATTCTTGTTCTGCGGGTTCTTGATCCTGGACTTTCCTGCCTCTGGAAGTATGAGAAATTTCTGTTGTTACCAGTCACCCAATCTATGGTATCACAGCCAGACAGACTAAGATGCACGTGGAAAGCATGAATCTTGAAACAAAAAATCAATCTCAGTGTGGTAAGATGCTCCTGGCATGAGAGGGAACAATTCATCCCTTCAGTCTTGCTCTCCTAGGTGGGTACTCACCCCAAGACACACACTCAGGAGTTAGATTATTCTGCTTCCTCTCTCCTTTCTAGCTTTCTCTCTTACAAACATACAGTTGAATTCAGGTAGGATCAATTGTATATGATATGACCTTTTTATAAGCACTTGATAAACTATAACGCAACAAAAAATGTTGATTATTGTTACACTGATCTCCTATTCCTCTAAGAACTGCACACATGCCTGAGTCCAAAAATTCTCCAGAAACACTGCTAGCCACATGGACCTTTTGACTTCACCTTTTAACATTGAACTGAAGCCTCACCTATAGTAGGTCTATAAAGAAATTAGGATTCATACTAACACAAAACTGAAAAAATCTCACTGTGTATCAGTTATATAAAGAACATTGAGAATTTGAGGGTTTTTTTCCCCATCAAGAATAAGTGATAAAGGGATGATATAGGACCTCCAAATAATATAAGGGAAATATTATAACTCCCAGCCTGCTAGCCTGGTAGATGTCCAATACGCCAAGTTCGTGTTCGCCAACATTGAAAAATGAACTCTAGGAACAATGGAGGTTAAGAGCAGAAAGCACTTATTAGGGGAAAGAAAGCTAAATTTATTGGGGAAAGAAAGGTATATTTATTAGGGAAAGGAAGCTCCTAAGAGAGACAGAGGGGTTCTGAGTGGGCTGCTTTGGACCTCACATGGCAAGCGAGTTTTATTGAGCGAAACCACGAGGTAAAGTGGGATTAAGATAGGACAAAACTGTAATCAACTAATAAGATTACAAGTATAGTTGCTTAGGTAACATTGATCCAATGAGAAATCACAAGGCGGGTATGAGGTGGGATGAAACTATGGTCAGCCAGTAAGATAATGAATGTAATTTCTTGGGTGATATTGATGAAATGGGCGCCAAATGGGGAACCAAGTCGTCAGCACATGTACATGGACCTAACAGGGGCATTTTTGAGGGGTGGGTCAGTGGCTCTTCCTGGCCCCTCACCTATGGTGATGATACCTATTTAAAATACCAATCACTGCTGTTTTTACCTGAGGAAAGTGTATGGATATGGTCCTTCCGTCTTTTCTCTTGAGGTCTGGCCTTTAGCATGTGCCTCTACCCACAGTTGTACTGTGTATGTACTGACTAGCCCTGTCTGACTGCCTATGTTTCTACCTAACTTCACTGTGTATAATATATACAATTAGCTATAAAAGGGAGATTAATACTCAAAAAGTATAAAAATATTTGTCCCTAAAAGTATGTGTGTATATATGAGAAATTAGGTAACCAGCGCTGACCTCTGGAAAGTAAATGCAGCTAATTAAAAAATAGCTCCATCTATGCTTATAAAAATACCTTCTCTTGTTACCAGACACCCAATCTGTGGTGTGACAGCCATAGGTAGCTTGGATACCTTCCAAGAATTCAATCACACCTTGACCTCTTAGTTAGGTCACTGATTTTTGAAGAATTGTATTAGAAATCTTTGTATTATGTTTGAGAACTGTAGGGTACAACCTACATAGAGGCATACACCACTCAACAATCAAAAGCAAAAGACAGAAATGCTGTTCAAGTAAGACACACAAAGAGTAAATGGTAATAGGGAAGAGGGAAAAAACATCAGAGTGAAAAGCTGCTACCAAGATATGCAAGGAGATAGAAGACAAAAGTCTTCTTGGAAATGAGACTGTTTAAAGTGCACAACGAGTAAAAATGGCAGAAAAGATTAGCATTACAAGGAGAGAAGTTAAGTAAAAGAAATGACTGGTAGAAAAAGAAAGGCAAATACAGACAGGAGGGGTGAATAATTATAGGTAGGGCTGAATGATTAAATCCTTACAAGTGACACAAAAGAGCCTAAGGGGCTAGTAACAAAGAGCAGGAAACTATAAAGGCCTCAGAAGAAGTGAGACCGGGCTGGAGTGTTTTTTCAGGTAAAGCTTCAGCTTCACAGACCTGACAGCAGACGTCTGGGTGCCGGAACTACCCTGTACCCTCATGTTCCTGTCCTCCCACCTCAGGTGCTGCTCTCTGCCGAGGGTGCAAAGATCAGAGAGGCTGAAAAAAGGTGCGTAGCATTTATAGATTCTGTTGCACAGCTAGGGAAGTTTCCCATTTAAATTTGACAGTCTACTGAACCCTCAAATAAGCCCCTCATTTTAATAATAAAGAAATTTTGTTTTTTATTTTTTAATTAGCTTTATTTACCTTCCAGAGGCTGGTGCTAGTTACCTAATTTCTCATATATGCATTTGGTTGTTTGGTTGTTTGAGACAGGGTCTTGCTATCTTGCTATGTAGTTCAGCTGGACTGGAACTCATTGTGTAGCCTAGGCTAGCCTTGAACTCACGGCAGTCTTTGCCTCAGCATCCAAGTGCTGGAAGTACAGGCATAAGCCACACCTGGCCGATCTCTTCCAATTTTCAATGGAGTTTTCTCTTGTTCGTTTGTCTATCTTTTTTTAAGAGAAAAGAAAAACAATAACAACAACAAAGATAAAAACAAAAACAACAAAAATGATACATAATTGTATTGCTGCTGTCTGCTGGTTTATGGAAAGGAACAGTTCATGCTTAAATTTTTTTGACCAATTCTGCATGCTTATATCTGGTCTTCTGAACAACTACTTTGAAGACAACAATACGCAGTATAACAACCATTGTTGAATTACTGCCATCTTGATCAGTGAAACTCTGTATCATTTGTAATTTTTTAAAGTTATTTTTTATTCTCTTTAATTGTTTCATCAATCTTGCATTCTTAATCTGGTAATCTGAGCAACTACTTTGTTGAACATAACAATATGTAATATAACAACCTTTGTTAATTTCCTGTCATCCTGTTTTGAAATTCTGTTTGTCTGGTTTAAACCTAGTAGTTTTCCTGGGTTGAGGATATATCTCAGTGACATAGCACCTGCCAGGCAAATGTGAGGTTGTGAGTTCAGTAATCACCCCTTCCCCAGATCTAGTAGTTTTCCCAAGATGGAAAAAATTAAAACAGGAAATTATAACATAACAGCTATTAGAGATGGAATCAACATTCTTTTGTTGCTTTAATGAATATGGCTATATATATATTTTTAAAGTTTACCCCCTAAGTTGAACCATGGAGTCTGTTTTTTATCTGCAAAATAGAGGGAAAAAAAAGTCATGAAAATATTTTTCATGTAATGAATTCATTATTCATAACATTTGTGGGACATACTTGACTCTAGGAAAGAAACTTAAATATGGCCTAAGATTTTTGACTTTCAGTTTATAAAAGAAGAAATTTTTAGTTAAATTAATGTACATAGCAAACATTTAAAGACACTTGGAAGGCCATGCCCATTAGAATAAAAAAAATTAAATATTCACATAATCTTTGTATATCTTCTCTGGATATTTTCACTTTAAAATAGTGTTTAGAGATAGGATGAGATTATGCAAATGGATGAATCTTAATGAGAAGTTCGTTATTGAACATTTTGATGTGAATTTCAGGAAATGATAAAAGGGTCTAGGATTTATGAGACTCAAAAAGGAAAAAAATCTGCTCTTGGAGAACTTGGACATTGCCAGGAAAACAGTGTAGACCCAAATGACAGTGCATCATATACAGCAGATTGTATTATGCCCTGTGGCAATAAGCAGGAAACAGGGCCTTGTGGTTAGCTTGGAATGATGGCCAATGTCTGGAATACTGAGACAGGCAAGAAGGTAGTTAGGCCCATTATGGACACAGTTAGCACAGATAACATAATTTGGGAAATTGCTCATTTGGATATTATGGAGAAGTTTTTTTCAAGGCTAATGGATCTGCAATGATATCTATTAAAGCACATAAGGCATTTTGCCTCTAGGGAATCTACTAAAAAATCAAATATACAAAATTTTCAGTAACTGACGTCTAAAATGAAAAGACAAAGTGGAATATATTAGAGACTAAAGTGGTGTTATGACTTCTTACTTGGAATTTATAATAATTTTTCATTCAAAGAGTTTTAAGGCTATTAATTTCCCATCACAACTCCCCATGAAGCAAGTAAAATATTTCTATTGTGTTTTCCCAAGTTTATTGGTTATAATAAAGTAGGGTCAAACTGACAATGAGATAAAGCTACCTTGACAAATTCCTGGACTTCTCCCATTTCCTGATATACCCCAGATAGCATCATGATAATTTTAATCTCTAATTTACTTCTGGGCACAATCCCATCATTTTAGGAGCGACTCTAGCTTAATTTTCACTAAGTGCCTTAAGGGCCAATGATATTGAAATTTTACAAATGAATACAGTACTGTGTATATAATGTATATATGGATATATATATATATATATATATATATATATATGATTAACCTGTTTGTTCATTCTAAAAGCTTTTCAGTTTTAGATATTTTGCATGTGTCTGAGTGGATACCTTCTCCCAAATAAGTCCTTATTTTTTAATAAGGATATATTGGAAGCAATTTCATCAATAATGGAAGAGCCAATTACTGGCCTTCTGGATTAAGGCATTCTTTTATTGCAAGATTTTAATGCTAGAGTGGGAAGTTCAAACATTACCAGTGAAATCTCAGACTAATTAAATGATTATAGCCTAAGGGTAAAGGCAACAAGACTCCACTATTAATCTTACCGAGAATGGCCTCTGTATGTGATGAACTGATGAGCACATATACCTTATTTCAAAAGACAGAATGTAAGCAGTTTGTTTTTCAAAGACCAGTTTAATGTCTGAATTAAAACAGAAGGACAGTGGAAGCTTTTTGTGGAAGACATAGCCCTATTTAAAAATGATAATCTGAGCAATTTATGTGAAGACAACAATATGCAATATAACAACCATTGGTGAATTCCTACCATCCCGTCTAGTGAAACTATGTATTGTCTCTAGTGTTCTTTTAAATTATTATTTTCTTATTCCCTTCAATGGTTTGATCAAACTTTTATTCTTACATCTGGTAATCTGAGCAACTTCACTGACGATAACAATATGTGATGTAACGATCACTGTTGATCCCTATCATTTGGTGTGAAACTCATATCATTTTTAATGTCCTTGCTTTGTTTTGTTTGTGTTTTGCTATTGTTCCTTTTTTTAACTATTCTCTTTAAAATAAAAAAATAGGGGCTGGGGATATAGCTCAGTGGAATAAGTGCTTGCCTAGCAAGCGCAGGGTCCTGAGTTCGATCCCCAGTACCACAAAAAAAAAAAAAAAAAAAAAGAAAGAAATTCTAACCGGCTAATAAATTCCATAATAAAAAATAAATAAATAAATAAATAAAATAAAAAAATGCAGTTATGTATTGAACCAAATGAGTTGCAGTCAGACTTCATTCATTCAAATGTTTTGTGGTGACACCAAAGTATAGTGACAATAACCACCAGTGCTTGATGAGCAGTCAGTGTTTACTGGGAGGTTTCTGTGTTTGTCTTATCCTCAGTTTATAGATAAGGAAATGGAGGTATAGAGGGGTTCAATAACTCAAGAGATAGTTGGCAGAGTGGGGAATGTTTCAACATTCTACAACCTTTCCTTTTAATGGTTCACTGTGAACTACTGGTCCAGACACTTTTATTCTCTGTCATCCTGCAGGAAATCAAGGACAATTCTCACTGCAGGGCAGGTACAGAAATCCAAGACTGAGTTTGCATCCAAATGGTCCTCCTGGAGGCCTCTCACTTCCTGGCATGTTGAACCGAGGCTTTCCACTTAGAAGGCGGGGGGGGGGGGGCAGCGCATTGTCCGCGTCTTACCAGTCTGTTTGGTAGCAGCTCCTCTTCACTTGGATGGTGGTTCTTCTCTGGGTTTTTTGCCACATTTTCATGCCCATGGGAGAAGTAGTAGTAGAACTTATTTAAATCTTTAGTCTTGCTGTATTTTTGCTTTTCATGACTATTTTTCTAGAAGGAGAGGAGTGCTGAATGTATCTTAGGACGATTAGATCTGAAAAATATGACCTGACATTTCCCTTTGAACTGTATAGGGAAGGCTTTGGGGATCGAGTCAAGCTAGTCCTTCAACTGAGATCAGACGAAGTCTTTAAAAGTGGAACATCATCTTTAAAACATATTATATTTCAATAATATGTGAGGCCTTGATTTTAAGAGAAAAATAGATGCATGACATTGAAGATGTTTTCATTATACCATCTTGAGAATAATTTATATCAGACAAAATCCCATTTGAGGGGAAGTGAGGTTTAAAACAGGTTCTTATGTCATCCAGGATGGCCTTTAGCTCATGATGTAACCCAGATTGGCCATGAACTGGAAATGATTCTCCTGCCTCATCCTCCCAATTGCTGAGATTACAGGCATGTGCTACTACACCCTGCCAAGATTCTACTTCTAGCAACCTTGATAATTGCATCATTTGCTTCATGAAGTTTGTATATGTCAAGTGCATATTTATGAGAGAAGGGTAAATTAATCTGGATCTTAGAGGACATGATCACTAAATATAGAAATCAAAGATTTAAATTAAAGCTTTGCTGATAAAGTTTGGGAAGAGATTTATTCCTTAGTATCTGCAACTCACCTGAGCTGGCCTGGAAATCAATGAACAGTCATAGGCAGATCAGATTACTTCTGTTAATGCTCAACATGGGATACACAGTCTGGACAAGGTCCATCCCACACATCTTATTCTCAGGCCACCCTCAAGACTGTGTCTTAAAATTAGCCAGAGCCAGTACCACATCAGCAACAGATGAAAACATGACGTCATCATATTTTGGAGTGAATTCAATGGGATAAAGTAACTGCAGTTTTGAGTTTGATAAATTACTGACTTTGTGTTATTCCTCCAAGTAGGCCCTTGTGCTTAGAGGGAGCCTGGGAAAGTATGATTTGTGTATCCAATGACGCTAGAAATACAAAGTGAATCTTCGCATTGTAAAAGCTGTAAAATGTTACAGCCATTGTCAGCCTACACCCAGCTCCATAGGAATAGGAGTAGGGATTAAAGAGGGAAGCTTCTGATTCTCCACACAATCTTAACATGATGGGATGACTTTATTCCAAGTGTTTTGCTAGAATTAACACTGCTGCCCCCAAATGACATGATATCTCTGAGCTGGTAACTTTGATTTTCTGTCAAAACTCTCTGATACATAAGAACACGCAGGGCCCAGGAAGGTCTGTGTCACAATCCCGTTGCTTGTGGACACCCAGTCCTATCTGTCCATTTCCACCCCTTGTAAAGAAAGGCCTGCCAGATTTTAGGCCCTCTTCTCCACTCTCAGTCTCTCTTCCATAACTACTTCCTGTTTGCTACTTCCAGGAATATATATATTTTCAAACCTTGAAGTCCCTGAATCTTAATTTACACTCCGCAACATTACTCCCTTTTTGTTTGTAATTTCCCTGTGAATTACATGCAGTAGTCCTGGGTAGTAAGGTTTCCCAATGTCAGTTGGAGCTTCTAATTTGGAACTTATATTTATTTAAACTGAATTAATTCTTGGCTCTATTAATCCCACAAAATTTTGAATGTTCAGTTTACTCGGAAGTAGCAGTGTATTTATTTCTTCCCAGACAGGACTTCTTGGTGAGTGTCAGGTGAGCTAGATAACATGCCTCGTATCTCAGATGATTTACTCACTGTCAACTTCCCTGGAATTTATTGCTAATGGTTGATGTGAGCGCTTGCAGTTTGGGCTCTAATACAATCTCCTG
Source organism: Dinomys branickii (assembly GCA_004027595.1). Classification (NCBI taxonomy): domain Eukaryota; kingdom Metazoa; phylum Chordata; class Mammalia; order Rodentia; family Dinomyidae; genus Dinomys; species Dinomys branickii. The sequence goes on along the minus strand of PVLD010020845.1, from coordinate 15,457 downwards.
AATTGCAATTAATAAATAAAAGATGGTTAGTGTACTTGACAGAAAATCTGGGTTTTCTCAGTTTTCTTCTTCTTCCTATTTTCACCAAACTTCATGTCAGACATCCCTAGGGGCTGGTGGTATAAAATATTTTCTGTAAGTTCCAAAGCTTTTCATATTGCTTCCATACCCCCAAACCTCTATGCTGCCTTTTGTTGTCTTGTCAGAAATGATCTTATTCAATTTCTGTTTCTTTGCCTTCCCTCTCACGCATGTAAGAAACATGCCTTTTGGTGAACTGAACTGTACCATCCTCAGTATTTATGCTTGCAAGTAGCACCTGCAACTTGTCCCTGAAATTTCTTGCATCTTTCTTCTTGCTTAGTCTCATCTCTTGTCACATGTAATGAAAACACACTGTTACTTATAAAATGGAGTGCTTGTTGTCATCATGTATATTGTTTAAACTGCAGAGTTGCCTCCTGTAAGTTAATGATGAATCCATGAAGCAATATCCAGATTTTGCAGTTTTCTTCCCTTTGCTAAGCTTCAGGGCTAACGTGGACTAACATCTTTACTTCGGGCCTGACGAAAACACAGACTAGTTGAAGTAATTTGACCATAACCAAATAGGGAGCAGAGACCAAATTCTGCATTACATAGTGAAGCATGTGGTAAAGAGCAGAAAAGCGATGCTCAGTTCACAGTTGGAATGTTTCTTAGATGTAGGCCAGTCAGTTCAGTTTTCTCATCTGCAAAATACTAATAGTGGAGCCAGTAGCCCAGCTATAAGGATTATATACGCAGAGCACTTAGACTAATGCTTGGCACAAACTACTCCAGGCGTTGTTAGCTGTTAGTGTTATTGCCATTATTTTGACCATTTTTAACATATATCGGAACAACTGGAAGCACATATATTGCTCCTTAACCTTTTGTAGCTGTATACATGCATCAAGCCTTTATTGTGCTTTTCTTGATAGCCCTGTGTTACCTCATACTATGTCAAGCCACTGATAGAAGTGTTCACAGTGGCACTGATAGTAGAAGCAACTCTAGAAACAGCCACACTGTTTATGGAGCTTCTAGTGTGCAAGACATTGAAGTAGAACTCTACAAACACAATCTTTAATTTGTGCTCAGTCTGTATGTACTGAAAAATTGTCCAGGAGTTTTACTTCCAGAAATGTGTGTTCTTCATGACAGAAATCTCCCTTGTACCTAGAGGAGACCATGTGCTTTGGCCTTGGTGGAACAGCTTGGAATATAAAAACAAGAGCCTGGATGGATTGCTTCCATCTGTAAAATAATTCCTATGCTGCTACTACTTAAGTAGCTTAATCTTATTAGTAGTTGGGGGACCAGCTCAGGTGGGAATGGGGATCAAGGAACAGAGCATAGGGGAGCAGGTTCAGGCAAAACCCTAGAAACTCTCAGAAAAGGATTTTTATTTCATTCCTTTTATTTACATGCAGACTAAATAAATTCTGTTCACTATACACTAATAGCCATTAGGGCAAAGCACTGAGGCACCAAAATTACAATTGCTGATGTTTCTTGATTTCCATATAAAAAACCATGGTAATAATAAAAGGTACAATATGTCAGTGTGCCCAGGATGGGTATTGAGAGAGAGGCCTTATGCTCGGTGTGTTTGTGTGTGTGTGTTGGTGTGTATGTGCACGTGTGTATACGTGTGTACTCTCACATATACAATATTTGTAGATAGTGACAGCCTTTCAAATTCACATGTGTATCTACATATGTATGTATATACATATGCATATACATTTCTCTGTATAAGATATATTTTAATATTCTCAGCTCAAATCTTATCACAGCTTCCAAAAAAACAAACAAACCAAACCTCAAAGAAATGAAACCACTTGCTCAAGGTCACAAAGAGTGGCAAACCTGGAATGTAGCCCCCAACTCCTATTCATTTAACACCACCTTTTAAAAATACCCAAAAGAAGTGTTAGAATGACAAGTATTTCCACTGTTTCACAGTGCCCCATTACGGGAAGGGTGACCTCTTGCCCTTTCTTTTCCAGAATCTCCAAACAAAGATTTTGGTCCAACCCTGGGATTGAAAAAGTCCAGTTCCTTGGAGAGTCTGCAGACTGCTGTGGCCGAAGTCAGGAAGAATGAACTCCCTTTCCACAGACCGCGGCCTCACATGGTCCGAGGCCGCGGCTGCAACGAGAGCTTCAGGGCAGCCATTGACAAGTCCTACGATGGACCGGAAGAGCTCGATGCTGGTGAGGCCATGCGCTCCCTGAAGTGGCTTCTCCATCTCGTTATCATCTGCGAACCACAGGCGAACGTCTGTGCTTAACTACACAGGAAAATGATTTAAGGGTCACAATTATATTTTTGATATTAAAAGTAATTCATTTTCCTGATATGTTTTGCCCTTTGGCTTAACGAACATGGAATTGGAGAACACAATGTGCAATCTGTTTTACAGTGCAAATGCTAAAGAAATGTTCTCCTTAGCTTTCCTATAAGCACCAACTGTCATTTACCCTTAGGGTACTAGCACTAAGTATGCATTTCTTGACATTTTTATATGAGACATTAAAAGCAGCATTAACCAGAGGACTGACTGCCTTAATTGAGTAGAGCAGTTGGGTTATATTTGTACTAAAAAAAACTCCCCTGAAAGGAAAGTGGCACTGTTTGTTTCCCAGCATGAGGGCTTTCTGAGCTGGCCAGGGTTAACAAGCCAGGTTTTAGAGGGCTGAATGCTTTGTACCTTTCAGACCCTTCATACAACCACCCAAGCAAGCAATGGGCCCAAGCCCAGCACCCACCCTCACCTGACATAACCAGATCCACGCAGTCCTGTCCTCAAAGCGTACAGGTAGCTGCATGCAAGGCTAGAACTTTGGAGTACTTCCGTTCTTCTGGACTGTGCATCTTGACTTCCGTTTATATATAACCATGAGTGCCGCTGACCATGTGTATTGATTTTTTTCTCTCTGTACAGACAGTCTGTCTGATAAGAGCTTTCACTCGGGCCAAGGGGCTCTGAATTGTGAATCTGCCCCTCAGGGGAACTCTGAGCTAGAGGACATGGAGAACAAAGCCAGGAAAATAAAAAAAACAAAAGGGAAGGAGAAGAAAAAAGAAAAAGGCAAGTTGAAAGTCAAAGAGAAAAAGCAGAAAGAGGAAAATGAAGACCCAGAAAGAAAAATGAAGAGGAAGGGACTTGGAGCCATGCTGAGGTACGGGCCTGCTCGGAAGGCCAAGTTGGTTTTTTCTCCTTTTACTTCTCTTGTTAACTCATTCCTTTGTGTGTATGCAGAGGCAAATCAATGCTTTCCCTCATTTTTGGCTAGCAGCATAAAAAAAATCAAAAGTATGAAGGTAGGTGTTCCTTTTCTGTAGAGGCAGAAGGAGCCTTCTTGGATGGCTCACCTGAGAAGAAACTGTCATCGGTTTGCTGTCAAAAAAAGGCCCTTCCTTAGTAGGGTGCAAACCAAGCCGGAAGCCCCATGTATCAAAGTGCTCCCTTAGCGGCCATCGCGGGAAAGCCCAGAGAAGCCAGGAAGGCCTCCGCCATCCCCTGTAGACCTCCCTGAACAGGGAAGCGAGGCTCAGTAAACCTCATTCTGTTGGGACTCCAGGTGTGCGGATGGCCAGTCAACTGCAGAGGCACCGTGATGCAGTGGAGGTGACTGGGTTAGGGTTCAGATAGCCCTGGCCTTTATCCAGGAGCCTCCCCACATGAGCCACAGGGCTTCCCACATGTTGTTTCACTTCCCTAAGCCTCTGTTTTCTCACTTTCACGGTTAGGTCCACATTCCTGTGCCAGCAACCAGTGTGGGTGTAAGGTAGGAATCTACTGCAGACCTTCATTGGCCAGGTAGGCTTGGCAAGGAGGTCATAGAAGAGCTGTATTTCTTCTCCTCTAGCTGGCTTCCAAAAGTCTCATTTGAGGCTCTCTTCTCCTGATCCTGATATCTCAGGTTTCTGCCTCATAGCTTTCCGGTCACTTTGGGTCATAAAACATTGTTTTCGTCAGGGACCCGAACAGCCAATTCAGTGTAACCTAAACCTTCGTCCTCCCTGCCCCTCCAACCTCAAGCCCAAAGGGTGCGCTGTGGTGCAGTGGGACAAGGACGCTGCCGCCTCCTGCTTCTCAGGCTGTGGAACCAGGGGAGGGAGAAGGGTAAGGACAGCAGTGCATGGGGAGAATTTTACTTAAGTGGTCAGTCGCGGCTGCAACGAGAGCTTCAGCGCGGCCATTGACAAGTCCTATTTTGTTTTACACAATTTGATTCAGCAGGCTCCTGTTTGATTGTCCATAATGCAGGTGTAACCAGTCACGGGACTCATCTTGGACTGCTTCTTTGGATTGTTATTGGAGAACTTCACTGTAACAGTGTTAATAGAGGAAATTCATTTCCTCACCATCCTCAGGTCTCTTACCCTTAGCCTCTGACTTCAGACAGCGCGCCCTGGGGTCTCCTGACACCAGCTATAGGCTTCATGGGGATGAGCAGCTTGATATGTCCTCACAACCTCATTTACTGCTACTTCGTCCACTGAAATCTCCAGTTCCTCACCATCCCAGGGAATGAAAGATTGCCGTTCCTGTTCCTTCCCCTCGCCCTACCACAGGGATGTTCCAGCCTGCCCAGTGTCTTCAGGCTTCTCCAGAACAAGCTGTGCTCTGGTTTAGGGCCTCCCCACCTCAGGCCATAGGCCTGGGATTCCCAAGACTGTGCTGCAGCAGGGAGGGAGAGGTCAGTGAGTGGTTACAGATCCCAAGAAAGCAGTAGGAAGGAAGATGACAGTCTCCTGTAATTTTCTATGAGATAAATTAACTTCTGTACTTCTCTTCCATGGACTGCTGTGAATGATGAGCTTTTGGTAGGTGGTGACCCAGCCTGGCACCACCTTGTGGCACCCTTAGAAGGTCTCTCTCTAATATGCTGGGTGGTCTGTGATACCAGTTGTTCTCTGTTTGGGATCTCCAAATGCAATTTCCCAACAGAAGGGAAAATTTCATTCTCGCAGGCACATGTCAGGATCTTATAAACTGCAGTGTGATTTGCGGGATACAAATAGTGTTAACGGTTCTGATCCTTCCCCTTGCGTGCTCAGAGCATGCCATGTCAGTATCTTTCTGCTCACAATCTTAGGTACCGTATCTTTGCCCCTCTATATGTTAAGACACACTTATGTTACTATATCCTGGGCTGAGGAGAGGGGACCCTAGTACTCTATCCGCTGACTATCCAAAAGAACAAATTTTCAACAAATTGAATTTTAAAGGTCAAATTGACTTTTATTCCTAATTAATGAATTGGCCGCACCCACCTACAGAACAGGTGCTTGGATGAGCTGAGCAGAGGATGTAGGCCTTTACAGGCAGGAGAAGGCTGAGAATAGCAGAAATAAGGAGCAAAAAGTGAAATTTAAAGTTACTTGCCTTAGAGGATTAAAGCAGATAGGACTTCATTACCAAGGTGGTGTTGGGTGACAGGACCTTTTCTTGATGGGTTATTGAGAAGCACCTGTTTGGGGAAAACTAGTTTACCTTGCTGACGGGGTATGCAGCAAGAGGAATTTCATTCTGGTTTGGTCCGACCTGTTTTGTCATAGCGTAAGAGTTCAGTCCAAAATAATGGCTTCTCTTTCACCTAATGTGACCTACAGCTTAGTAAATGCCAGTGGGACAAATGCTCGATAGACAATGGTTTATTTTTCCTGGTGGTCTCTATAGACTCCCTCTTTACTTTTCCCACCTTGAATTTTAAACTTCTCTTTATTCTGAGTCGCTACTGATTGTCAGAAGTGAAGGGCTGTGATTTAAGCACCTTGATAGTAACTATGACATGCAGTTACAATATATTTAGATGAGAATTTAAAAATGGTGGTGGTACAAGCTCTGTATGTAGACCTCCAGGTTCAATCCTGGCTCTTCCTCCTGTGTAAGGAGCAGTGGTCAAGGTATTTAACCCCTGTGTCTTGGTTTCCTCATCTGAAAAGGTGGAATAAAAATAGAATCTACCATAATTGTTAAATTATAGTTTTAATTATATGTTACTATGCTTGCCAAGTATCCTTCAGTAGTCAGGCATAACAGTGGTCCCCTAAAGATATCTATGCACAGTCCCTAGTATCTGGATATATGTTATGGTACATGGCAAAGGGCAGTTAAGCCTCTAGATGGAATTAAGGTTGCTGTTCAGCCAACTGTAAAGTAAGGTGATTACCCTCGATTTCTTCAGTGAATCCAATATAATCACAAGGGGCCTTAAATGTGGAAGAGGGAGAAGAAACACAGTGCTACTGGCCTTGAAGAATAGAAGGAAGAGACTGTGAGCCTGGGAATGTGGGCAGTATCTAAACCTGGAAAGGACAAAGAAAGAAATTTTCTCTGCTCAAACTCTTCATTTTAGCCCATTTGTGTCAACAAGACCACTAAATTTATGGCAATTTATTGTAGTACAAGTGGGAAACAAATATAATTGTTATCATAACTTTATCACTTTTTTACAATAAATATCATAGTAATTTATAAGGAAAAGTTTCATCCTAAAGGTATTAAAAGAAGAAAACTATAAAGGTAATTTAACTAGAATGTAGTCTATATATGTAAAAACTGTTAGAGATTCACATAATCCATATCCTACAATGTTACTAAGTTAAACCTTTACCTTATATTTTATTTTACATAATTTGATTCAGCAAGTTCCTATTTGATTGTCCATAATTCAGCACCAGTTTTTCCCTTTTGTTGTCCAATTTCTTGTTTGTGTTGATATAGTAGAGATCACGGATCCTAAATCATTTAGACATCTAGTACCTTAGGCTTTCTTTCCTTCTTCTGGTTTAGCAAAGTGAAGAACTGAAAAGTGGTGTTTGACTTTATCTTTGGTATAAAAATAGCAACTGCTTTTCCGTACTCTTCTGCATCTGAGTTATGAGCATATTGGAGTTGCTGCTTCATGTGCATTTTCAACAACAAAGAACACAAAAGCTGTTACCACTATCCAACAGATTTTGCTTTAATTCTCATCTGTTGTTCAGATGCTATTGACTTAGTTTCTTATTTAAGAAAAGATTGATGGCCCTCAGGTTCTCTTGGAGTTAAATGCGATTTAAATATGTATTATCTTTCCAATTATCTGCATTTCTGTGACATTCTCCTGAAGACGGAGTTTGGGTGTAGGCTCTGCAGTCACGCCCTGTACACTGACACCTGGAGAGTGAGTAAGCAACAACTCAGCCCTTCGCACTCCTCACCAAACCAGGAAGCATCAAGTGTCCTTGTGTGGGCAGTGCCCTTCTTCTTGCTTCTAAAAACTTGAGCGTTTGTGCAGTTCTGATATTAGCTGATGCATGCATGTTGACAACCCGGAGTAATACAGTTTAGCTTATTTGTAATTTAACCTACTTCCATCCAATTTCAAAAGCTAGGGGGGCTATCTCTTTCATTCATACCTCTCTGTGTTTTGTGTTATCTAGTTCCAATATTGTTATGTTTTGCTGATTTGGGGTTATCTTTTGTGTGGTTTATGTGTCATCATGGGTAACTGAGGGAAAAAATCTTGGTGCTCAAGAACCTGTCCCTGGTGGCAGCTTCCCAGTACCCTGTTCCTTGCTGCTGCATGCAAACTTGTGCGAGCTGAGCAGCTCACATTTTTTGGTGAGGTGTTTGACTTTCTTGTACGTCACGCTCTTCACAACACTGTCCTGCAGAAGTGGCACACATGGCTCCTGCAGCCAAAGCACAGTGCTGTTCTCTTCAAGGACAAACTCCTTGCTTCCAGCCTCGGGCAGCCTTCCTGGAGCGAGGCAGATGTTTTCCAGGTGCTCAAAGAAATACCCTTTGGCTAAGAAAATCTTGTCTATCTAAGTTGGAAAAATCCAGAAATCAGTCCCTGACCCTTAGGTGTCTACTAACTCCATCAGTCCTTCTGGTCTTTAAACAAAAATAGCTACTCTTGATTCCTCTTGAGATCGTAAGCCACTTACTTCAAAACCTGAACTGTCCCCTCATTCTGGACACTAAATGGAAAGGCTTGAAGGGGCCTAAGTTCTCTTTTCTATTCCTCTTGTGGGATTTGGCCCCAACAAGAATTACACCTCATCAGCTCCTTCTTAATTGAGCAACAAAGGGCAAAACCTGCCAACAAGAATGTCATCCCTGTTTTTAAAGTTTGTTTGCCTGTGTTCATCTGATCAGTGGCATCTGTTAAATGCCTCCTCTCTGTCAAGTGCATTCATGATTATTCTTTCATTTATTCCACAATATTTATTAAAGTTGTGTTTCACATCAGGTGCTAGTCCAGACACTGAACGTATAGCAATATAAAATCCTGCTTTGAAGACACTTTCCCATCTTAACAAAGGAAAGAAAAATCAAAGACAAATTTCAGCTTCTTGTGGTGCATTTAATATAAGAACAAGCAAAATCTCACATGACAGTGTAAACTATTTTTAACAATATATGACTCAGGGAACAGATGGACATCACTAAGATAAATTAGGAGCAAATGAGTGCTTTGTCATCAATAGTCAACTTATATGGCACCAAAGAGGACATGAGGCCATGGCTCTCATGGAATTTACAGTGCAGTGATGAGGACAGTATAATCAGCTAACCCCAAATAATTAAAATGACCGCAGATTGTAATAGGAGCTTTGGAGAAGGTAAATGAGAAGGTACGGCCTCGCCTTCGGTCACTGTAACAGCGTGACCGAGTATGCATCTGCCCGCTGTGCTCTGAATTTTCAGGAGATACCTTATCAGAACTCAGCACACTATGATACTAAAGCCAAAATCATTTTATGCCTCTTTTTTTCTCTTTTTTTCAGTATGTGAATATGGGACGGTTATTTTTAAACCATCTTCACATAAAGCTGTGACAAAAAACAGTAACCCAAACTGTTGTCTGTTAAGTATGAAAGCCCTATAGTTCCCAAAGTAAACAGTTTGTAATGTAAGGCAAATTTGGTTTGCAGCTATTTATATCAGTTCTGTTCCCCTTGGCTCATCATCAGTGGGGTATTTTGTATTGTTTTTTCATCACTCTGCTAGTGTGTATGTCTGACGATACATGAGTTCAGTTTCTGCAGAGTAGAATTTCTGAAAAGCCAAAATCATGAACCCTAAAGACAAGGATGTTTTAAAAAAAATCTAGAGACATCAACTTCTTATTTCTAAGCTCTGCATATGTGAAGACATATGTTTGTTTTGTTCAAAAATATACTATATATTTTCTTTAAGTTAGGCGTACTAGCTTAAATATGTGTCCTGCTGTAAATTGTTTTAAAAAGAACAGACATACACACACATGCACACATGCCCTCCACCACCACCACAAACAACACAGCTATCATGATCAAATTACTGCTGAACCTTGTGAAAAATATGTTCCTTACAAGGTCTGTGAGCTTCACTTGAGCTTCAGTCTCTTCATCAGTAAACTGGGAATGATAACATCCTCCTCACCTTGTTGGGAAGTTCAAGTTCGGTGATTTATGTGAACAAAGATGGCAGTATAATATCTGACTGGACAGACATTGCTTCTTATTTATTTGAAATTGATAAGTTGATAATTTGAATTGATACATACATGTGTTATGTAACGTGGTACTTTCATAAATTTTAAGATGGCTAAATCAGACTCTTTAATGTATGCACTACCTCACCATGTATTTTTGGTAAGCATCTTTAAAACTGTTCTCTTAGCAATTTTGAAGTATGTGATGTATTACTATGAACTGTAGTCACCGTGACGGGGTCTCTTGAATGTGTTTGTCCAGTCTAAGTGAACCTTGCTTGAGTAGCAACTCCCCAGGGCCCCAAGACCTCGCCTCTGGTAATAGCCATTTTATGCTCTGTTTCTATGATCTGTAGTTTTCTATATTCCATGTGCAAATGTGAGGTCCTACATACTTGTCTTATGACACTTGTCCTTCTGTGCCTACCTTATTTCACATAACATCATGCTCCGTGGATTTACCTATCTTGTCACAAATGACAGGATTCACTTCTTAACAGCTGAATAGTATTCCGTTCTGTGTGTGTACCCCACTGCTTTTGTCCATCCATCAGCTGATGGACATTTAGGTGGTTTCCGTTTCATGAACATTAGGAATATCACTGCAATGTCATCGGAGGACAGATGTTTCTTCAACATACTGATTTGATTTTCTTTGGATAGAAACCCAGAAGTGAGATTGCTTGGTCATATGATATTTCTATTCCTGGGGTTTGAGGAGCCTCCATACTGTTTTCTGTAATGGCTTCGCCCCTTTACATTCTCATCGGCTGTGTGGGCCTTTCTTCTCCACGTGCTTGCCAGCACTTGCTGCCCTTTTTATAATAACCATTCTAACAAGCCTGATGTGATGTTGATTTGCGTTTGTTTCCCTGAGGGATGGTGATACTGAGCACTTCGCACACCTACTGGTCATCGCAGTGTCTTCTTTTATGACATAGCAGACACTCCTATGTTCCTGCTCTGGCCCCTCTAGCCGTCCAAGGCCATGGGAAGTTACCTTCCTCTCGGGCAGGCGCACTTGCCGCTCACTGCTTCGCTCTTTCAGTTTTCTAGTTTGCAGCTATTTTGTAATTGAGAGACATAATGCTTTTTATTCTACCTGAATAATTTTGCATAATAAACTATAAGGAGAAATGACAAAGCTGAAGTAATTTGCTCATTCATATTTCATGTGCCCTGGGTCACCCCTTTCTAAATGAAACCGTGAACTATTTATACGTGTTACCTAATCACTTGGTAAAAGGTAAAACTTTCTATTGCCAAATACAAATAAAAATAGGCTAAAATTTCTTTTATTTTCTATTTTTTCCCTTTCTCTTTTTTATACATTTCAGCTCAGTCTGGGGATTGTGGACCTGGTACTTGTAATGCATCGCTCATCGTCATTTCAGTAGGCTGCCCTGAAGTTGGCTGTAATATGTTACCCACAAAAATACATTTTGACTGGATTTTTAAATTAGGTTAGATAGAGACTGAATACTTAAGTCACCAGGGAATGTGACATCTGTCGTACATTTGTCCTCTTTACCTTGATCCCATAACAGCTGTTACACATCTCGTGTACAATAGATGTAATGTGGCCGCAGCCTGTCATTACCTGTTTCCAGATAGTGGCCGTAAGTGTCTGGGCATCCCTTCCGCTTTATGGGTACTGAGGGTAACCCAGCTAATGTAGCCAGGCCAATGAAATTTTTAACAGTCATTTCCCCAAAGGCAGAAGCCCAGAAATGGGCTAGAGTTAATATGCTTTACCTCATGAACTACAGGCCATTTTGAAACGTGATATTTCTGATGATAAATGAAAGCCAAAGTAGGTCAAAGTTCTTAATTCAGCTTCAGGGTCGGTGTGGAAATACATTCGGAAGAGAACCTTACAGATCAGGGTAAAGTGACTGCATAGATACGGACTGAAAGAAACATACCTTTGGGAAAAAATTAATTTGCATGTCAAGGCTACAAGAGGTGCAGCCATCGGTGTTGTCTGTGACTATGATGGCAGAGGAAAAGAAATCCATGCTAAAAACCCATTGCAATTTACTTAGGCTTAATTTTTGTCTCTTTGGTAACTGAATTTTTTCTCTTCAGCTCATCTTAAATTATTTATCTTTCACAATAAGAGCCATGTATGTTTTCTTTCTACATTTTGTTAATTTGCCAATTTTCTCTTGAGCTAAATGCCCTGGCAGTTTTAATTTTTTATTCAGGTTGAGAAGAACAATGATTCTTTTTTTTCATTATCACTATCACGGGGCTGAGTTTGGAATACTACTTTTTATGACCAGTGCTGTTGAGCCTATAATGGAATTGCAAAGCAGAGAGTGTAATATACTGATATTGACTTCCATTAAACCTAGTGGTGTGATAGCTGATGGTATTTATATATTTACACATGATGCATCCTCGCTTTTGTTGGTTTGCAGCTAAGCACCAGGGAGGAAAATAAGCACCATAATGTGGATAGATTGTGAACATGAGAATGTAAAGGAGTGTTTGTTATTTGAATAGGGCAAGTGGTAAAATTGATGGAGATAGATGGGAGCGTAGTGACTAAAAAGTTAAATATAGATTTAATTTGGAGCAAACACATTCAGGATTGTTTGGCCGGCATTTATTTCTTAACTAAAAGAGGACCCAGGGACAGATGGGCCACTCATCGGATGGGCTAAGTGGAGAGAAAAACGAGCTGCCGCAGTGCCCAGCATGGCGAGTTTGTTTGGAATATGATTTTCATAATTTTTTTCAGTTGTCAGGCAAGTCTGCAAATGTTTGTTTATCATTTTCTTGAGTATGTGTTTGTAGAGGGGCAAGGGGCTTGTATGGAGTTAATTAGTATGAAACTGTACAGATGCATTGTTTTGAAAGCATTTTAAAATCTGATTGCTATTCATCACCTTCGCCTTCTATTCTATTTCATCTTGATCGTGCTGTAGCTCTTGGTTTGGGCTGTCCAAATCAGGAATAGGATGCGGTTTTCTTACACTCACCACAATAAAAAATGATCACAAAGAGTGTCAACCAAGGCATATTGGTTTAATTAGGATTTCTTCTCCTCTTAATATGCATCCTTTTAAGGTAATGTGAATTACAAAAAGCATTGAAAAACAGATCCCTTACTCTCATTACTTTTCTTGGATAATGAGGTTTAGATTTGTTAACAGATCAGGACAAAAGTCCAGTGGCTGAACTTTTAACAAAATTGATATGCTAAATGGAACTTTCACAGGCACTAAACTGGAAGGTATACATTAATAAATAAACTTCATTAGCATTTAAGGTGAAATATAATCATTTAAGATGCTGGATTAAGAAAATGCAAAAGATTTCCTAATGCACCTATTTGCATAGTCCTTTAAATAACTAAGAAGGTATATTAACAACAGTTTTATTCATATATATAAATGCTCCTGAGTTCCTAGTGGAACTCTATTTGCCTAATTTCACTTGACCCACAGCCAGCACAATGTCAAGTCCTTGTGGGATGTTCACCCATATTATTAGAAAATGACATGCATAGATTTAATAATTTGCTGGAGGGAATGGAATCAGATCTTTGTTTAGTACCTTTTATCTGAGAACTTCAATGTAATTTTCTAGTATCCATCTTCAAGATGCAAGGAAGACGAATGTGACAAACAGTGGCTTATCTTGAGGATACTGCTTGAGAAATCAAACAGCCTTCCTAGAGCCGGTCTTTGAACTAATAATGATGCCAAGATCCCTCTTGATCATTGCTCCTATTGTATCAGCCTCTTAAAAATGCATGGACACCGGCCATAACTCTGTGTATCCTTACATACGCTCTGTGAAACCGATATGTTTGTCATATTGGATTTCCCTGTCTTAAGGCACCATCAAAACAGCATTTAATGACATGAACTGGTTCATAATTAAACAAAGAGACTTGAATCTCCAGCCTACTAACTGTAAATGTCTTTGTCATAGAATAAGAAGGAGGCTTCCCAGAACAATTAAAAACAGCAGATACACAAATTGAAAAATGAATAGGAAGAACATAAACATTATTGGGTTGTACACCTGAGACTATTACCTGAACCAGACTAAATATTATTCACCAGGATTTTTGGAAAAAATCCAATTTTCTCTAGAAATTTACTGGTAATTTCTGCACAGTGGTTTTGTTTCAACCTCAGCTTCAACATGTCTAAAATCTAATTCATAGCCTGCTTGTCAAAGTCACCACCTCATTCAGACTTCCCTAGTTCTGTCTCAGGTGTTGCCAGGAGCCCTGCAACATCTGGGAGGCCCCCACTTTCCCATTCTCACCCCTCCATCAGCCAGCCATTCTGCTGATATTTCCAGAAGAACATCTCTCACATCTGGACCTGCTTTACCATCTCTGCTTCCGTGACTCTAATTCAACTTATTTATAATTACTTTCTTTCAAATGCCTCCTAACTGATTTGCCTACTTTCTCTATGTCTTCATTCCAGTCAATCTAGCACACAACTATTGATGATATTTTGTTCATTTGTCAGCTATTTAGTGAACACTTTCTATACAGAAATGCAATGTAATCTAGTGGAAAAAGGAAATCTATAAACATTACACTTAGACGCAAATCACATTCTATGTCTTTCTAGATCTGAGTCCTTCAGCAATTGCCAAACTAGTCTGTGCCCCAGGTTCCCTTTTTGTAAAACTGTAATAATACTAGCTTTTCCCAAATAGTGCTGAGTTGCTTTGAAAGAAGGGAGATGATTTAAATAAATGCCTGGCAATGACAAGTTCCTTTTGTTTGTTTGTTTGTTTGTTTGCTCTACTTAAAACAACTCTTGATTTTTAAAATTTGTTTAAACTTATTTTTAAAATTACGGCACATTGTCATACATAATTATCTTATTGATTGTAGGGAATTCACACATGTATATAGGGCATCTCAATTCTTACTTCTCCCTTTCTTTTCCCCTCCCTGCAACCCTTCTTCCCCTCCTTATTTTTTTTCTTAATTTTTATTTAAAAAAAAATAAAAGCACAAAAACGTATTAACAAACAGACACAAATTAGCATAAAAAATATTACAATCACAACTGATCTACAGACAAGGTGACATGATCACAACAGTGGTTATTGCTTTATCCATTGATATCTTTGAAGTGTATATATATGAACCCAGATACAGACATGCAAAATTGGTCAGACAATTAATCCTCTTAACAACAGAAAAACACAAAAAACAAAAAACCAAAGACAAAAACAAAAAAACAAAAAAAGAAAAAACCACCAATAGTTCCTGCTTTGCATATTGATACCTTCGAAGTGTGTGCTCAAGATAACACATACAGAAATAAAAGATTGATCAAATAACCCATCATCAATTATTCCTTAGCATTAAGTGATATAATACAATAGTAGATCCATGTTAGCCCTCCTGCATATATGTATATTCATATATACGTACACATATTTTTGTCTCTTTCTTTTCTCCTTTCCCTTGTCCCATCTGTTCTTTGTTTTTGAACAGATTTCCTACATGTCTCTTAGTTTATATTCCCACCCTCGGGTTCTTGCACCAGTGATACAATACGTTGCCTGCACATGTACCGCTGATTTATTTCACTTATGAGTATGGACTCCAGTTTTGACCACTTGCCTACAAAGTCCCCAAAACTGTCTTTCTTTATAGCTGAATAATATTCCATTATATAAAAATGCCACAATTTTTTAATCCAGTCTTTTTTTTTTAATTTTATTTTAAAGACAAAAGTATATGTGCTGCCGAAGCGAGCACTATTTTAAAGACAAAAGAATGGAGACATATGAACCAGAAAAGCTATAAACAATACAGAAAATACAAAGTTATACAGAATATAGTAGGGAATTAGAACTGGATGTTGTATTACATAGTTATCTTCACATTAGTTAACACAAAAACATTAAAGGAAATACCAAATTATAGATAAGATAGTAGGGAATTTGCACTGGATGCT
>PVLD010020844.1:0-32882 GCA_004027595.1 Dinomys branickii | reverse complement strand
AAAAAAAAAAAAAAACACCGCTTGTTGCTGCTTTACATATTGTTATCTTCGAAGTGTGTGTTCAGGCTAACACATACAGATATACACTATTAATCTAATATCCTGTCTTCGATTATTGCTTAGCATTAAGTGATATAATACAATAGTAGAACCATGTTAGCCCTCCTGCACATATGTAGAAAGTGCTTTTATCAGGAACAAATGTTGGATTTTGTCAAATGAATTTGCTGTATGTAGGAGGACGAGCGTATCACCCCTCATTTTTGGTCTGTGAATATATAATAGTGCACTAATTGATTCTTGAATGTTAAAACAAATGAGCTCCTAGGGTTAACCCTCTTCAGCCACAATATATTTATCATGAATATGATACTTTAAGAATTGATTTTGAAAGTATGAGTCCTCTTAAAATTTTTAGAAAGTGCAGAATTGGCGTTAGTATTTCTTCCTTAAATATTTGGTAGAATTTACTGTAATGGGCGGTGACTTTTAGCACAACATTTTAAGATAGACAAGCCTCAAAATATGTCTTGAGAAACATCCTGGAGGAGTTGTAAAGGGTTAACTTTGCAGTTTTGACTTTGTCCTGAATTCTTCTCCTTGCCTGAATTGTTAAAGTATATATATCATTATGGCCAGAGCCTGACCTGGTCACATGGTGCAAGGTAAACAACTATGGCCAGGCCTAGACATTCCAATCTATTACCATGGAAACCAAAAATGTATATAAGGTGAGAACAAAGGCAGTTAAGGGCCACATTCTCTGGTCGGGAATGAGGGGCAATGACCGGTCCAAATTGATCCTAAATTAAAATTAATTAAAACTCTATTTGTTGTGAATGAGTTTTTGGATTCCCTGTGGAGTTTGACCTGATTTCTGATTTTTGCCGCAACAGTTTGGGGGCTTGCCGGGATACTACGAGGTGAATTCCTCTTTTGAGGGGGCCCTGGCCTCTGGACCCCTGGTCCTCTCCTGTATGGCTCGGTGCCCCAGCTGAATTCAGCTCTCACCATCCGGAGAGGGCTAAGGCCTGGAGGCTGTGGCTACAAAGAAGGACAAATGGAGTTTCAACCCTCCTACTGGGTAAGATTCTAATTGGCTTATCTTTCTCGAGACTGGGTTTGGGTTGGAGACTGGGTTTGGGACGGGAAGGGCCCTAGGTATTTTGCTGGCTTGTGGCTCTCAGACGTGAGGAGCGGTCTCAAGCAGCAAGGTTTGGTTACCTGGCCCTTGGTATTTTGCTGGCTTGTGGCTCTCAGACGTGAGATGTGGTCTCAAGCAGCAGGACTCACGCCCTCCGGAGCCGGGAGGAAACGTGAGAAAAGCCGCTGGGGTAAGCGGGCTTTTTACCCTCTAAAGGAGAGATTGCGTCTCTCTGGTGTGTGCCGAGAGAAAATCCGGCTTTGTGTCCAAACCAGTCTCTAATCTAAACTGACAAAACAAGTCGGAGGGGCTAAATTTCTTCTCCCGGGATTTTGTTGATTGTCTTGTCCGTCTGTCTGTCTATCTGTTTAAAATGCTTGTTCTGTGTTAACCGGGCTCCGCTTGCGTCGTTCAGTGCGCTCACATCGTTCAGTGCGCTCGCATCCAAAGTGCGCCTGCTTTCTGAGATCACAATAAAATGGGTTACATGAGTTGGGGGGAGCTCTGAACGTACTCCTGCCTTTCCTACCTCTGGCAGCTGTTTACTTAAAAGCTTAACAGGTCCTGACCCTGCAGGGCTGCGCCACAGTGCTGTAATTGCTGCTGTTGTGTGAAGCTGTATCTGCCGTGGAGACAGAGGCAGAGCCTGTAACATCCAGATAAAGGAGCAAGCAGAGCTGCCGCCCGCCCCCCATACAAACTCCATTCAGATCGGTTTGCTAAAAGTAATGTTTGAGTTTCACCTCCCCATCTAGGGTGATTTGTCAACAGATGTTAACTTTGTTTACTTCGGAAGAGGGAAAAACTTTTTAAGGGTGGCTGAGAAACAAATGAGATTAAACATGGGAAAAATCATCAGGCTTTTGAAAGGGCTTCTTTCTGCAGCTTGTCATCCCATTGACCTACGTAAGGGGACAAAGGTGTCACAAGCTGCAGAAATTAAAAAAAAAATTACAGGGATAAACAACCAAAATAAATTACAAATTGCTAATAATGAGTTTTTGTTTATATGCCTGTTAAATTCCAAAGTACAGAATGAGATCTGCCTGCAGCTTGCAGAGTCACTCCTGTCTGGAGTGAAAAACCCACCCCAATTCTCTGTAAGGAAACAATTGATCTTGTAATAGGAAAAGCTGATATAAAGTTAAAAGGATTAGCTATTGTGCCTAATGTGCGTGATGGTAATTGTCAAGATAAGATGTAAGTTTTTTGCATGTGCCATGGATCTCTGAGTCTTTGAACAAAGAAAATGTATAACACAGTTGATTTTGTTACCTATAGCTAAACCTTCCTTTGTTAAATATAAAGACCTCATGAGAAGACAAGATCCTCAGAGTAAGACTACACAAAAAAATTTATTTTACACAAGAAATAAGTTAAACGGGTCTATATGTTGTATAAAAATAAATAATGTTTTGAAGGCCTAATTGATACTGGGGTAAATATGTCTGTACTTACATTAGAACTTTGTTATGCCAAAAAAAAAAAAATCAGGTAATGGAGGTTATTACAAGACTTAAGAGATGTTAATGCTTGCTCATTTCCTGTAGGGGCACTGCAACTGGGATTGCTAACCAACTACAGCTCCTAATGACTGGTTTAAATCGTCATAATTTCTTTAGATATATCTTTGCTATGTGAAGTCTTAAAAAAGGATTCCACAAGTGCTGTTAAAAAGAGAAAAAAGTCTACACAAGTGATATTAACCTAAAATATAGTAAGTCTTAAGAGAGAAAATACAGGAACACTTGAAAGGTCTGAGTATGTGATAATATATGTAAAGGTGGTGTCTAAGCTGGAAGCTACAGGAAGGACATAAAAGTTGGTGGTATTTTTAAGATGGAATAAAATACTAAAATATATTAATTACAGGAAAAGCGTTATTTTTCCAAGTTATTTTTATGAGACCTCTGACTTATAATTCAATGTGGCCAAAATATACTTGAGTGCACACTGAATTTATAAACAAACTGTTTTATGTGTATGTTTGTGTTTGTTTGTCTCTGTCCAATCTGTAAACAGCTGTTTTATTTGAGCTCAACAAATTTTCTTCTTTCATATTTTTTGATTTTTGAGACAAGTGTCTGCAATCTAATTTGGTTTATAGATTAAAGAGTTGCTTCTACTAAGTTGCTGGCTAATCAAAATCATGTTAAAATTGGTTTTATAAATGTCATATGTGTCTAACTATGAATGGATGTTCATAGGACATACAAAGGTGGGTTAAGGTAATTAAATAAAAATCCGTTAGGGTGGAGAGAGATTATGATACAGGACTCCAAATGATAACCAGTTTTTGTTCATTAATAAGGAGCCTCAATAATCTCCATAGCCTTATGGGAGACACCTTAATAAATATTGCGCAAAATATATTATTGTGATGTTTACATTGGTTATTGTTAAAAGGTGAAATTTTCAAAAACAAAACAGTAACATTTGTTTTCTGATTAAAAGATGCTATTGGTACCAAACTAAAGTCTAATTTCATGGTGTATTAAATATATTCATTCCTACAAAAGGTACAGTATTCTAAGATGTAAAACCAGAATTGTTTATATAATGTTAGAAATCTACCTTTCTCTGGAGTTCCAGATATTTGTAATAAGGAGTTCATGTCAGGCCAACATGAGGTCATTACTCAAATGATAATTTTTTTAAACAAAAACATGTAATGTAAACAGCCCAGATAATGTTATAAATTTCTTAAAAGATATCCTGTTTTAAAAAGGTTGGATAAAACTTTGTATGAATTACGTGGAAAAGATAACTAAAAGGGCTATTTTATTGGGATGTAAAAATGTTATCATGCTTGTTATATAACAATGCTATGTATGATTTTTTTTACTACCAGTTTTCTTTGTAAAGCTATATAACTGTTGTTCTGTTAACATTCCACAGGGATTCAACTACTAGAACATCCATGATTAAAAAAAATAATAATAACAGTTCTGACTGTACTTTATATTTTAAGGTACTTATAATGTAATGTCATTAATCTTCTCTGCTGGATGTCTAACAACTGAGGTTTGGAGACCAAAAATTAAAAAGACAAATTGGGCTTAAAGGACACCAATATTTTGGCCAAGCCCCCTGAGGTCAAAATAACACCCAAGATACAAGGGAATCTGTGCTGCAACATCATAACTCGGTTGAGTTCCTGACCTTCTAATCAAGGAGATTATGGGACTATAGAGGAAAATGATTGTATGGTGTATAGTGTGCCTAAGGAGAGTCACCAGGAGAAAAGGTCTCCCAAGCTTTCATAGAAAGCAACTTGGTCGAGCAAAGGCCATGACTCATCCTGATGGCTGACACTGACAGAAGTACTGAGCAGTACTGTACATGGTTCCAAGGTAAATCCTGAGGAGAGTTAACTGACCTTGGTAGGTAACAAGACATTAATTTTAATCATTACAGGTCTCACTTTAACTTAGTCTTAAACAACCAACAAAAAAGTATGACCACAAGATATTAATAGGTAAAAAAAAAATTAATAAATAAGGTATACCAGTACAGGTAGAAACATGGGGGACAAGGGTATGTTTGTGTATTACAGGTTATAAAGCACCTCTATGGATGCCATCCTGGAACATGGGGCCATTAAAAAAATAAAATAAAAGGAGATCTTTGAGCCCATGGTAAAGTCTACTGCCAACAGATCTGTCATGGATCCTGCAATGGACTGATTATATTAACATGGTTGTGTCTCTTACTTCTGTTCTGACAATGCTAGTCATATTTTAGTTGCAGCAATGGGAAAGACCTCCAGTCTAACGGATCAAGAAAAACACTGCTACAGCTACACCCCAAGTGCCCTTGGACGGACTCTGTTGGACTTAGCCAGGCTGTACTTGATTCTCTATGCCTTCCTTGTGCCCAACAAGCTATGGCGTCCATCGTTCTGATATAACATAGAAAACCTCAATTTTGGAGAGCTCCACTCTATGTCAAGTAGAGCCCAGGCTGACGTCATATGACATAATTTGTATTTCTTAAAGAAAAAAAATATGTCATAGAGGGGGGAATGTAATGGGCGGTGACTTTTAGCACAACATTTTAAGATAGACAAGCCTCAAAATGTGTCTTGAGAAACATCCTGGAGAAGTTGTAAAGGGCTAACTTTGCAGTTCTGACTTTGTCCTGGAATTCTTCTCCTTGCCTGAATTGTTAAAGTATATATATCATTATGGCCAGAGCCTGACCTGGTCACATGGTGCAAGGTAAACAACTATGGCCAGGCCTAGACATTCCAATCTATTACCATGGAAACCAAAAATGTACATAAGGTGAGAACAAAGGCAGTTAACAGTGCCACATTCTCTGGTCGGGAATGAGGGGCAATGACCAGTCCAAATTGATCCTAAATTAAAATTAATTAAAATTCCATTTGTTCTGAATGAGTTTTTGGATCCCCTGGGGAGTTTGACCTGATTTCTGATTTTTGCCGCAACATTACTAGATGTTCTAGAGACTTTTCATGGGAAATTTAATTTTTTTCATATGTATGAAAGTTATCTTTTTTGAGTAGGGTATGGTAATTTCTATAATAAGTAATTTTTTCATTTCATATATGCTGTTGAATTTACTGGTTATAATTGTCCCTAATTATCATTCTAATATCCATAGCATGTATAGCAATATTACCTCTTTCACCTCTAATATTGCCAATCTGTGTCTTTTCTCTTTTTTCTTAATTCATTGGGATAGAAGTTTATCATTTTATTGATTTTTCTCAAAGAACAAATTTTTGGTTTCATTTACTTTGTGCTTGGTGTTTTGTTTTTCATTTATATTGATATTTATTATTTCCTTTCTTCTACTTGCTACAGATTTGTAGCATGTTTAGTTCTTTGTTTTATAAGGTGCAAATTAAAGGGATTTATTTGAGACCTTTATTATTATCCCAAACAAACATTTTAATGTTATAAGCTTTCTTGTAAGTACTGTTTTAGCGTATCTTGCAAATTTTGGTGTGTTCTATTTTTATTTACTCCATAATATGTTTCTAAGTTCTTTTTTATATTTCCTGTAACCTATAGGGCACTTAAAAGTGTGTTGTTTAGTTTTACATTATTGAAAGATTTTCTAGAGATCTTTCTGTCATTGATTTCTAATATAATATTACTGTAGTCAAATAATGTACTTTGTTAAATGTGAATCTTTTAACATCTATGATATTTTTATAGCCCAGAATAATTTTTTATGTACACTGAAGAAAAGTACATTCTGCTGTTGCTGTGTGGAATATTTAATTAATTAAATTAGATCAATTTAGTTGATAATCCTACTCAAGTATTCTATATCCTTAATGACATTATATCTGCTTGTTGTAGCAACTATTGAGGTATTAAGAAATGTGATGAAGTCTCCAATACAATTGCAGATTTTCCTGTTTTTTTTTCTTGAATCCTTCCAGATTTTTGTTCATGGATCTTGAAACTCATTTATTAAGTGAAAAACCAGTTGATTTTATGTCCTTTTCACTAATGTATCCCTTTGCCTTTATAAAAAATCTTTATCTTTAGAAATAGTATTTGCTCTAAATACTGATATTAATATAATGACTTTAGTATTTTAAAATAGTATTAAAATTCCCCACTCTTTTCCATTTAACTTATTTGTACTTTTATCTTTAAAGTTTATTTTTGATAAGCAGCATATAGTGGGCCTTATTTTATAAGTTAATCTGACACTGTCTGTATTTCTCTTGGGGTTCAAATCATTGTAGTTTAAATTAATTATTGATATTATTTGATTCAAATCATCTGTTTTTCTGTTTATTTTTTCTCACCTGTTCATTGTTTCTTTTCTTGCCTTCTTTGGGTCAACTGTTTTATGAAGATTTTATTGTATCTTCCTTGAAGGCTCATTAGCTATAACTGTGTTGTGTTGTTTTAGTGAGCGAGTTAGGATTAATAGGATACTTTTGTGGGCATCACATTCCACCCTGAAGTACTATATGCACGTTGTATATCTTACAAGGACTTTACATTACATTTTCATTTTCTCTTTTTGGCCTTTACATTGTTATCCCATATATTTTACCTCTAAATATTTCATAAACTTCAGATGACATTGCTGTAATTTTTGCTTACATAACTTACTGTCCTTTAAATATACTTAGATCATGAGTGAAAAACACTGATGCTTTCAAACCACCTTACTGTGGTCCTCTTAGTTCCTATGTAGAGCCCCATATTTCTGGGTGGCATCATTATCCTTCAGCTGAAAACATTTCTTTGAATATTTCCTGCAGCTCAAGTCTAGGGGCAATTCAAAAATCAACTTTGCCTAAAGTTTTGAAAAATATATTCTGGGTAAATTACTCCAGGTTATTGGCTTTTTCTTTCAGTAATTCAAAGTTGTTGTTTCACTGTCCTTTTGCTTGCATTGTTTCATGTGAGAAATCTGCTGTCATTCCTGTCTTCATTCTTTTGTACATATTATTTTTTTCTCTGATTGCTTTTAAAATGTTTACAGATTTTTTCTCTTTATTGCTAATTTTAAGTATGACATGTTTCTTGTCCTCATGCCAAATAGATCTTCTATATGTGGGTTTGCTTTTTATCAAATTTGAAAGCATTTGGACATTTTACTTCAAATCTTTGTCTCTCTCCATTTGTTCCTTTAGAGACTTCCGTTGCATGTACATTTATCTCCTTGATTTTGTTCCACAGTTCACTGATTCTCTATTAACATTTTAACAGTATTTTTATCTCTGAGTTTTACTATATCTTCAAGGTTACTGATCTCAGAAATATCTGATCTTGCAAAGACTTCTTTGTATAAAAACATCTTGTCTGTATATTAAATGAGAAAATTGTATTATATTTTATTTGATAGTAAGACTGAATATTTTTTGCATTTTTGAGACAGGGTCTTGCTATGCAGTTCAGTCTGACCTTGAGCGCATTTTGTAACCCAAGATGGCCTTGAACTCACAACAATCCTCCTGCCTCAGCATCCTGAGTTCTGGGATTACAGGTGTGCACCACCACACCTGGCTGAATATGTTTAAAAGGTGCCTGGAAAAGTGTATTGGAAGAAACTATCTAAATCTAAATATGGGTTTATGTTGTTACTAGGATTATGGACTTTTATCATCTTTATAATTTTCTGTAATTTTCACAATTATGATAGTTCATAATTAAATTAATAAGAATATATGTAAAATGTTAACAACATTGAAATGACATTTATTGACAAGTCACATTAGTGAAAGTTAAAGATAAAATGAGATTCTCTGACATTGATGAGGATGATATGGGAAATGTACTCTTGTTCAAAATATTCTTTAGGTGGTATTGAATGACCTTCAAGAGGCATTGGCAACTATATTGAATAGGAGTGGGGATAGTGGACATCTTTGTTTTCCTAATTTTAGAATGAAAGCTTTGGTTTTTACCATTTAATATGATGTTGGCAGATGGTTTGTCATAAACAGCTTTTAGGAGATTGAGATAAAGACCATTTATTCTGATTCTCTCTAGGGACTTTTTATGTAATAAATATGTGTTAGCCTTTGTCAAATGTTTTTTTGCATCACGTTGAAATGATCATATTATTTTTATCTTTGACTCTATCGATATGGTGCATTGCATTTATTGATTTGCATATGGTGAAGCATCTCTGCACCCTTGGGATGAATCCTACTTGGTCATGGCATCTAATGTTCTTGATGATTTGTCGTGTTCTGTTTGCCAGTATCTTGAGGATTTTTGCATCTATGGTCATTAGGAAATTTCTCTGTAGTTCTCTCTTTTGGTTGGGTCCTCCTGTAGTTTTGGCATCAGGGTAATACTTGCTTCCAGGAATGACTTTGGGAGTATTGTTTCCTTTAGTTCCATCAAAGAGTTTGAGGAATAATAGCATTATATTTTTCCTAAATTTCTTGAGAGAAAGAAATAAAAGGAATAAACAGAGGAAAGGAAGAAGTCAACTTATCATTATGTGCAGATGACATGATACTCTATATAGAAGATCCCAAAAACTGCGCCAAAAGACTTCTAGATGTAAAAATCAAATTCAGTCATATAACTGGATACAAAGTCAACATGCAAAAATCAATAGCATTCCTGTAAATAAATAACAAACTCACTGAGAGAGAAATTAAGAAAACAACCTCTTTCAAAATAGCATCAAAAAGTGAAGTACTTAGAAATCAATTTAACAAAGAAAGGAAAAGATCTCTGTATTGAAAACTACAGTACTCTGAAAAAGGAGATCAGAGGGAATGCCAGAAAACAAAAGGATATCCATTGCTCTTGGGTGGGAAGAGCCAACATAGTGAAAATGGCCATACTCCAGGGATTGTTATATAGATTCAGTGCAATCCCAATCAAAATACTATTAGTGTACATCACAGTATTATAGAAAATAATCCTAAAATTCATTTGGAACCAGAAAAGACCTAGAATAGCAAAAACCATTCTAGGTAAGAAAGGCAAAGCAGGGGTCATCACATTCCCTGACTTGAAATTATACTACAAAGCCACCATTATAAAAAAACAGCATGACACTTCAAAAAAAAAAAGAGGATCTTTGGAACAGATACTGTTCCAAAGAGCTGAGGATCAGTGGAACAGATGAGAAGATGCAGAAAAACCTCCAAACACACTCAGCCACCTTATTGTTGACCAAAGGGTCAAATTCACTCATTGAAAAAAGATAACCCCTTTAATAAATGGTACTGGAAAAACTGGATTTCCACATAATGAAAACTAGAACTAGACTTGGGTTTATCACCATGCACTAAATTAAAGTAAAAAAGGATCAAAGATCTAAATATTAAAACAGAAACACTAAATCTGCTGGAAGATAAAGTAGGTAGTACTCTTGAAGGCATAGGTAGGCAAAGACTTCATGAGCAAAACCCTGATTGTATGGGAAATATTACAAAGAATCCAGAATTGGGATCTCATCTTATTAAAAAGCTTTTGCAAACAAACAAACAAAAAAATCAGAGTGAAAAGACAACCCATAGAGTGGGGAAAAAAATTTAGCCAGTCATTCCTCAGACAAAGGACTAGTATCTAGAACACATAAATAATTGAAGAAAATCAGACTTCCTCAATTTAAAGACCCAATCCAAAACTGGGCATCTGAGATGAATATGCACTTCTTAGATGAAGAAATGCAAATGGCAGCTAAATATACAAAAAAAAATGTTCAAAATCACCAGTCAGTCAAGAAATGCAGATCAAAACAATGCTGAGATTCCATCTCACTCCAGAAAGAATGGCCATTATCAAGAAATCAACCAATAACAAATGCTGATGGGGCTGTGGGGGGAAATGGAACACTTCTCCACGGTTGGTGGGAATGTAATTGGTGCAACCATTGTGGGGATCAGTGTGGAGACTCCTCACAAAACTAGGACTAGAGGTTCCATTTGACCCAGATATTCTCCTTCTTGGTGTCTTCCCAAAAGAATTAAAGGCATCGTACCACAATGATATATGCACACCCATGTTTATAGCAGCACAGTTTGTAATAGCTAAATCTTGGAAACAACCCAAATGCCCATCAACTGATGAATGGATAAAAAGTTATGATTTTATTATATAATAGAGTTGTTATGGTGTGTGTCTAGATATGCCCTAAACACTTGAGCAGTCATAGAGGGCAGACTTTTCAGAGATGGCTGAATCTAGAGTTTGTGATTGGTTCGTGGTCCCATGCTAGGATTAAGGGTGTGAGTAATACACTCATATAAGGAGAATAAGAGGCTTGTCCCTTCTCTCTCCGTTGTTGCTTTTGCTTTCTCCTGGGACCATGAACCAATGCCCCCATGCTGTTTGCCACCTTGAGGAACCAGCCAATTATAGGCTGAAACCTCCACAAACTGTGAGCTGAATAAACTTTTCTCCATTTAACTTTGGGTGTAGGGTATTTTGTCTCAGCAACAAGAAAAGTAGCAAACAAAATTTGCTACCAGAGAAGTGGTGTCATTGCTGTGAGTATACCTGACCATATGGTTCAGGAGCCTTTGGGAATGGCTTGTGGCTTAAGTTTGGAAAGTTTCAGAAATGCTGGCTAAAAAAGTAGAGCTGGAATGCCTTAGATTGTACTGTGGGATATTCTCATCAGAGCTCAGAAGACCAGAAGTCTGATAGAAATCCTGCTGGTAAAGACCAGGTTTTGGAAGTTTCTCTGGGAAGGACTGCACTGACTGTTGGACTCCAGATAACATGTGTTATGGGTTGACAAAAACTTTGTATTTTGCTCATGTCTAGACACTTTGCTTGAGACCAGGATTAAGGGTAGCAAACTAATTAATTTGGCAGAAGAAATTTCAAGGCAGTCGAGTATTAAAGGGGTGGCATGACTACTGTTGGGGGCTTTTAGTCAGATTTATGTTGAGAATCAAGAGCAAAGAGCCCAGCAGAATGATTTACAATGTGAAATTTGGTCAGAAAGGAAGCTCCAGTAAACTTGCGGACTGCAAAGATAGAGCAGAGGAAATCTTGATTGCTGAGAAGGATCTTTTCAAACAGAAAAGGTGGCCTGAGGGCATCACAAGAATCTACAGGACTCTGTGTCCTTCACAGTCTCAAAATTGCAAAAGTGAAATACTTTGCTTGGAGAAGAAAGCCACAGAATACCATGTTTCAGAATCACAGTTGTGGCAGCTGCGTCATGTTCCAGAGTGGTGCCTAGAGAATTTTTTCCTTGGAATTGGATTCAGGGTACTCAGTGATCCAACCACTCAACTCCCTACAACCAAGAGAAAAGGAAGCCTGGCTACTGCTGCCGTTGATAGCTAGACCTTGGCATCATCCACATGGTACTGGATTTAGATGCATGCAGACAGGAAGACTTCCTCCCAGATTTCAGAAGGCCTGGGAGGCCAGGCGGTGTGCCCATGAGAGGCCAGTGTGTAAAGCTGAGTTTGAAGCTAAAGGTACAGTGGAGACCTCAGAAGTTAGGAGAAGCGAGGAACATGGATCATCTGAGGAAAACTGCAAGGAGGGAGCAGAGTGGGCCCAGGAGAAAAGCCACTGGGGCTGCAACCGCTGATAGCGCAATCGGAGCGGAGCTGTGCAAGGCGTCCACATCTCGCCACAGATTGCATCAGATGTTGCATATGGAACTACAGGACTTAATGTTTGCCCTACTGGATTTTGGACTTGCTTTGATCCCATTCCTTTGTATCCCCATGTTTGTAAATTTTACAGTGGGAATGTTGACTTGTGCCATTGACTGTTTGAATTGTTTAACTTCCTTTTCATGTGTACAGGGGCTTACAGCTAAGGGTTTGACTTAAATCTCAAAGGAGGCCTGGACTTTTCAGCAATGCTGAAACTGTTAGGACTTTGGCAACTCTTAGAGATGGACTAAATTCTGTTTGTGTAAAGGAGTGTACATGAGTCTTTGGGGAACCAGGGTCAGAATGTTACTGTTTGTGCTTAGATGTCTCTCTAAAGCTGCATGCAGTCATGGGGAGCATACTTTTCAGAGGTGGTTGAATCTAGAATTTGTGATTGATTCTTGGTCCAATGCCAGGATTAAGCGTGTGAGTGCTGCACCTGCCCTAGGGCGGGTAGCCTACAGACAATATAAGGGACAGAAAGAGTCTCATCTCTTCTTTTGTTGTTTTTGCTGTCTTCTGCTAGCATGAACTGTTGTTCCTCTGCCGTTTGCCACCTTGCTTTGGAGCCAGCTGATTATGGACTGAAACCTACAGAAACTGTGAACTGAATAAACCTTTCTCCCTTTAACTTTGAGTGTTAGGCATTTTGTCTTGGAAACAAAAAAAGTAACTAATATAGGAGTACTACTCAGCCATAAAGAAGGTTAAATTTGAGACATTTATAAGTAAATGGTGGGCCTTGAAGCCACACTCTTAAGGGAAATAAATCAGATACACATGTAAACATCACATTGTCTTTCTGGTATGAAAAATTGAAAGTGTAAATAAGAACCAAAATGTATAATAGATATTGTGAAATAGGAAGAAATTGTTCAAAAGGAAAGGGGATCTAGAGAGGGTGGAGAATGAATGAAAGGAAAGAAGGAAGGAAGGAAGGAAGGAAGGAAGGAAGGAAGGAAGAAGAAAAAATGAGGAAAACAGGATAAAATAGAACTAAATTTTATAAATAAGAAGAGGGATTGAAAGGGGAATGGGAAAAAATACAAATCAAGTTATATCATGCACTGGTAAAAATTCTCTGTGATGAGTGTGATTATTCTGTATATCTAAATTGTACCAATAAACTTAATTAAAAAGAAAAAAGAGAAATGGACAATGGCCTTTTGACACGGGCTTTTGGTGTTTCAAAAGAGAATGCTTAGCCTCACACTGACCATGTATCTTCCTGCATATAGTACTTCAATTTGTGTCAATCTGGTCATGAGTAGCTCTATGCAGATCAATTTATTTGTAAACTGGATCATTACAGTTGGAGGCTGAAACTATTTAAAGAGGTCCTGAGGGTGGTCCCTGTATTATGCAAATATTCTCTTGTTTGTTCTCATTTTAAGCCTAAATTTATTTTTTGCACATCAATATTTTCATTCTCCTGTTGGAGTAAGACTTGCTCACATTTTATTTCTTATTTACTATGTATTGATTTTAGCCCATGCTCTGTTACTAATAGGATGTGTGACTGTGGGCAAGTTAATATCTCTCTCTAGGCCTCCCTGTTTGTCAGAAGAAAATGTTTCAGTTTCCTAGGGCTGCCACCACAAAATACAATAGACTGGAGGGCTTAAACAATAAACATCTGTTTTCTTACAGTTCTAGATGCTGAAAATCTAGAATTAAGGTGTTGAAAGGTTGATTTCTCCTGAGATTACAGTGTCTCTGAGTCTTAGTGTATCTTCCTCTTCGTATAAAAAAAGAAATCCTGTTGGTTTAATGGGGCCCAATCCATATATCCTCAAAACTTCAGGTACTTCTTCAAACTCTCTGCCTCTTCATGCAGTAACACCAGAGTTTGAACATAAAAATTATGAGAAGACACAATTCAGTATATAACAGAAGGAATTTGCCTTAGTCCAATGGTTCTCAACATCCAGAATCAATGAGAACTGCTGAGCTGGTCCCCAGAGTTCTTGATCCAGTAACTGAGGTGGGGCTTGGGATTTTGCATTTCTGATAAACTCAGAATGGTGTTCATGGTGCTGACCCAAAGACCACACCCAACAAACCACTTGTATAGGCCTTTAAGGTAGCTAGGTGCTGTGCAACAACACACTTACAAAGGAGAGAATATCTAACTTTAAAATGTGCTTTTCAGAGAGCATGACAAAATATTGTATGTTGTCTTTGTAAAAATTCCTATGTTTTTCAAAAATAAGAAAGTAGAGAACAGTAGCCTTTTAAAGGCCCCTGGGATTACATAAATAGGCAAAGTTTCATAAGCATAATTCATCCCATTTTAGACTTTACTGTTTACATACATTTTTTAAAAAACCCACTAGATTCATATGGTTAAACAAGCTTAATCAAAGTAAAAGTAACTACTTCTCTGCTGGTTCCTATGATACCTTTACAAACACTGTTCACAGGGTAAGAAATACTCAGTTTTGACACTGGATTATTCTTCACAATGTATTTGTTTGTCCTGAAATTTAACTCTTTTTGCAATCAGATTTCACTGGACAAGGACACTATATTCTATTAACCAGATTTTTTTTTTTTTTTTTTTTTTTACCGGTGTGACACAGTATGCCAGATAAAGAAATCATTTTTTTTAGACTTTTAATCTCTTCCCAGAGCAAAAGTAGTATTTGCTGAAATAAAAGTACACCTTGGCAGAAATGTGATGCTAATCCTCTTAGTTTTAATGATTTGGAAATGGTTGGAATAAGAAGGTAAACATTGTAGTTGATTAATAGGAAGGAAGTCAATTGGCCGTGCAGCCCCTGCTCTATGCCACACTGTACAATAGTGCTTTATTTGTACAAACCCCTAAACAAGGTCTCTCTCCATCTTAGTGTTTTTACTTGAAAAGTGATCTACTTGCACCATGCAGCTCCTAAGTGTTTGATTCCATTACCCCAAAAAAGCAAGCAGTGCACATTTCAAATCGACGTCAAACAAATCCCACTGATAACTGGTGTCATATCAATGGCTTATCAGGTCTTTTTTTATTGAAAATAGTCAAATATAATGAGGTGCTTCACATTTAAAAGTCTTAAATCTTTGAAAGCTCCAGGCCTAGATGGTTTTGATACCGGCTTATTAAACTTGCGCTCGGAGCGAAAGCAGGAGTGCGTGGGGGTGGGGTTGAGCAAGAGAAAGGGAACCCAGAGAAAGAGGGGAGGGAGCTTTGGTTGGCAGCAGGGCTTCACCTTTCCATGGCCGTGGTGAAAAGGTAACATTCCCCTGTAGCTGTTTCTGCTAGCATCTCCAGAGGGGCCTCTAAAAGGAGGCCTTGAAGTGGTTCTTGCTGTTTTTGTTAGGATTTCAGTCTCCTTTGCATGGTGGCAAGCCCAGAGTTTAGGGGGTTTCAGTGACTCCATCCACCAAAACTAAGCACTAGGCTAAGAGACCATCTGACCCACTTTAGCTCTAAAATGTGAGAGGAAACTTTCAAGGTCCAGAAAGAAGGGACCTTTACAGGACCTAGGCTCTGCCAACCACCAGGCACAGGGGGATGCCCTTGCCCTTTGTCATTTTATGGAACTCTACTCATGTTCTCTCTGGTCAGGACTAGACCCTTTTTCCAGGTAAGGAGTATGAGGTTCCATATGGGTGCAGAAATAGCAGTGATTTAGAGTAGATTAGTGATTCCCAGTGTCACCCCGGCTAACCCCATCTCTGTCACCTGGGGACTCAGGCTCCACCAGACCCACTAAATTAGAAATGCTGGGGTTGCGGTATAGCCACCATGTTTAGTGATCTCTCCAGCAGCTGCTGATGCACACCTAGGCCTGCAAACAGCCCGCTGCTCTAGGGCCACACTGTGGAATCCTCTCAAAGGATTTCAGTGAGTCCGAAGCACTATTTTCATCTGGGAGCTATAGAAGCAAGGAATGGCCTGCATCCTCATTTCCTTTACCTTCCAAATTTATGATTGTGGGAGTTGAAGGACCAAGAAACTGGAAGGAGCAAGAAAAGAGTTTGTCATCTTCAGCTATCACATGATGGCGTGGTCAGAGGTCCCGTCCTGCTAGGAAGGCTGTGATTCCGAGGTGAGAGATAATCATGCTTCATGGACGGAGAGAAGAGCACTGAAGAACTGGACCACACCTTTCCCCTCCTTTGCCTGCTTTACTGTCAAGTGCTTTCCTAACAGAGGCTGGCCCTCTCTGGGTGGGTCCCAGAGGAGCTACTTACGCTAGGATGGTTCTGAGATCCATGGATTCAAGGATGCCTTGGAAATAGTTCTGCCATCCAGCACACCTCTTAGTGATGATTCTCATAACTTCCAGTGTGGGTTAGAGCAAAAGCTGGATCACAACTGTGAGTCAAGCTGAAAGAGAAGGGCTCTGGGGAAGCCTGGCCACCAACAACTGTTGGGAACTGACCCATTTTTATTTATTTCCTTAGTTTTCCATTGTGCCCACATCTCCCAGTGCTCTGTCAGCCTTACGGGCTCCGTAGTGCACCAATCAACTGCTGGGTCACCAACTCAACAGAACCTAGACAGCATCACCCCCAACCCAAGGGGTAGCTTGTGATTCTTACAGTGCTCACAGGTATCTTCACTGAAGGTCATGGCAGAGGAGGAGTGGACAGAAATGCTGGGCTCATTGTTCCTACTCTGCCCCATGGCAGCTCCATGCCCTTGGGTAAGTTATAGCTCTGGTATCTTCCCTTCATCACTTCCTATAGCTCCTGAACCCCCTTTAAGCACCCTGAACTGCTATGAGTCGAGAGAGCTAATGCTTGTGGGGTGGATAAAAGCAATAGTTGGTAGAGCAACAGTGAAGAACAGCAGCAGCTCTGAGGTTGGCCTCAGATGTCCAGCCGGAGAGCAGGAAACTCTAGTTCTGAGATGGGGTTTGGGGGTGGTTTACCGGTACAAACAAGCAGTCCATTGGTGCTTCAGCTGAAGGATGTGGTGATAGGGGTGTAGTTTGGGCTTAGCTCAAAGTAAGGTGACCATCACTCTGGGAGGCTGGCCACAAGAGAATTGCAAGTTTGAGCCCATCTTGGCAACATTGTGACTTAGCAAGACGCTATGTAAACATAAAAAAGGGTTGGGGCTGTAGCTCAGTACCAGGGTCCAGGATTCAATTCCCAGTACCCCAATAAGAAGAGTAGAGTTACCAATGGGTCCTTGTTTTCTTGGATTTTAACAGTGAAAATCCCAAGCAAACCAGGATTGTTAGTCATACTAATGTGGTCCACTGCTATTTTTTATTTGTTCTGTGCCCTAACCGCTCAGGAACTTGAGTCTAATATCTGTAAAGTGGAGGCATACTAGTAATAATAATAATAATAGTAATGATAATAGTAAAATAGTAGGCATAAAGCACACTCTAGCTATTCTCTCTGTGGAGCTGCAGGCCTCTCTCCATAGCCCCTTCAGGCTTCTCAAATCCTGGGCTTCTCTGAAAGGACATTGAGCAGGCTTTACAGCCCTGCTTCCAACTGGTGAGCAGTGTGCTCCGAGATTCCAGAGAGCAGGGGCTGACTCTGACTCTGCTTGTCTTCCTGGTACCTCGCACAGAGGCTGCACACAGGATTCAGTAAGTCCCAGTGTGGGTTACTGACCCTCGCCATCAGGACAGCACAAAGCTGGGGACTACATTTCATTTGGAGATTCCAAGAGCCCACAGCACCAGGCAGCACTTGTTCAATAGGGTTAGTTCCTGTCCGCCTCCATTCCCCAAGAGGGGTAGACAAAGCTATTACTGTGACCTCTGTTTTATACATAAGAAGCTGAAGGCTTAGAGAGATTAAATGACTTGCCCAAGGTCACACAGACAGTAGGGCAGCCAAGACTCAAACTCAGGAATGATGTCTTTGCTCCACATAATCTAGAATCCCCACTAAATATCACAAAAGCACTTGTTAGAGATCTAACTGCTCCCTGAACAAGATCCGTGGTGTCCAATAGCCTCTCCTGTTCCTCTTTATTATAAACACTGTCTCTGGTTGCTGCTGCTCTGCCCAGCCTGCAGACCCAAGGTGCAGGGCAGAAATGGTCACAGCGGGGTCTGACATTCCTGATTCCTCAGTGCCTCTTTCTAAATAGGCCGCTCTTATTCCAGAGTGCCAGGAGACCATTTCACCACCTAATCAATGATCCTGTTATTGACTTGGTGTTCCCCAAGGACAGTTTTATAACTTTATCGAGCCCAGTACGTGGGGGCAATTAAAGGGATAATGGGAAATCATTGACAAACAGAGGCTTCTGCATTGCAAATGAACACCTGCTCCAACTAAGAGGAAAGTCACGTTTTAGTTTCAGAATTTGTGAAAATGAAATGCCCATTTAAGAAAAAACCCTGTGATTTATGAAGGGTACCAACCACACTCCAGTCTGGTTCTTCCACACTGGCCTAGCCATCAGCATGTAAATAACGTGGCTCCCTATGACCGTGACGATCTGCGTGTAACACGCTCCATGGGAGCGTCTGCTGTATTGTCTACAATCAATGCTCTCTTTGTGATCTCTGAGGTCCTGAAATAATGGCTACCCAGAGTCTTCCCGTGCTGAAAGTGGCACCCTGGGCATATCCTTGTCTCATTTCCTAGAGGGTAGATCTTATATTCTTGTGTCTAATGGGCTGAGCAACTTCATTACAGTATGTAATATAGCAACCATTGTAAATTTCTATCAGTGTATCATTGAGGTCATGTATCATTTTTGTCGTTTTTGTGTTGTTTTGATTTTGTCTTCATTGTTGTTTTGTCAGTTTTTTAATTTTTAAAATAAAAGAAACAGAAGCTGCCTGGCACTCCCCAGAGCCGATCACAGCCCCAACGTGATTGTAAAGAAATCAGATGCAGGCAGGGGCCACATTCTGTCTGGATTCCACTGGCTGTGTGGCTCCAAGTAAGTTGCTCCAGCTCCCTGAATCTCAATGTCTTTATCTATGAAATGGGGCTATGATTCTCTTCGTGTTTGAGGAGCCTTAGGACGATTGGGTAAGGAAGCAACTTTGAACCCTGAAGAAGCTTACAGGCTTCCTGTTACAGACTCATGTGTCAGCCCTTGGCTGTCTGCATACTGGGCATCATACCAGTGCTAGGGAATGAGATAAATCCCCTACTCCCATTAAAAACAACCAACTGTAAACATACTATTTCTGAGGATGGCTGATGCTGTATATGAAACTAAGCCAGACAAGTGTCAGGTGAAGGTGGGGCCCTGTCTTAGAAGTGATATTTGAGAGGAGACTAGACAGGAGTGAAGGAATGAGGCAGACCATGCACATGGGAAAGAGCATTCCAGGAAGAAGATACAGCAAAGGCCCTGTGGTGGAACCAAGTGGGCAAGGGAGAGAGCAGGGGCAGCGGAGGGGGCGCTGCCCAGCCAGCTAGTAGGACAGAGTGTGGTTGTTATTCTAAGTGTGAGGCTTTGGGTGGCCACTGACAAGCATCGGGTGCAAGAGTGACGTGAGCTGATGTGGATTTTAAAGGTCGTTCTGGCTGTGTGCATGGGGTCAATTTTAGGGGCAAAGGTAGAAATGGGATTTATGAAGAAACCCCAAAGGGCAGGTCTACAAAACTCACAGCAGTGCTTCCAGGACATACAGAAGGGCCCAAGAGGCTGGCGGTTCCAGCCACTTCTTTCCCCCATCCTCCTGGTGGCCTCCACACTGACTGTTGCGAGGGCACCTCCCCTATGCCCTGCGGAGTGGCCAGCTGCATGCTCATTCTTTACTTGAGTCCTGCTGCTCGCTGTATGGTGTGGAAATGTAAGGTGTGGGGCTCAGAGAGGGAACATGACTTGTCCACGTCACCCAGCTGCTGAGTGGTGCCTGAGCTCAGATCCTAGGACTGCCTGCCTTTCTGATTTTCATATTCAAACCTAGGAAGCCCGCACACTGCATGTGCCTTTGTCCCATGGCAAGGCAGAGCTGAAGCCAGCACCCATGTGTCCTCTTCACCATGGTCTTCTGTCGTCTCCTTGACGTGTTTGCTGCTGTAGTTCCTCTAAAGCCTTCCAGGTGACTGTAAGCCAGCTGTCCTGATTGTCAAGAGTCTCAGTTTTGGTTTTGTTGATGGACAAAGGTCAGACAGTCACAGCTGCCCAAGGAGGCTGTGGTCCTTGCAGGTGGAGGACCAGGGAGAGGCTGCTTCTCCGGATGAGCCAGCTGAAAGCAGGTAGATGGAGCCTGCAGGGCCTTCGCTGTCTTGAGTGGCACCGAGGGAGCTCCAGAGAGCCTTTGTCAGTGTGAGGCAGAAATAGAGTGCTTCCAGAATGTACAGAAGGGTCTGCAAGGTGGGCTGGGTTCCAGCCACTTGTGGGTCTCAGTAAAACCGAAAGTTGACCTTTCAGGGATCAACCATGCAGAGACATGGATTGCAGAGGTCTACCGGACTCAACTTCTGTTCCTCACTGGAGACCTTGCTAAGGCTACAGGCCTCATGGGACGGGCACACTGTTAAGAAGCTTACAAGCATCTTGTAAGGCAGAAATGGAGTGCTGGAGAGTAAAAAGCACTGGTTATTTGGTGGAATGCGGCTGGGCAGCTGGAGATGCCTCCCCCTGTCCTTGGACTGCTGACTATTCCCAACCCTTCACTGTTTAGGCAGGATGGGAAAGTCCTGTGCCAAGGGCTCCAGGCACTGGGGTATATCCACCTCTCTGGAGTCTCCTTGGCTCACACCTAGCTCTCTGGACTAAAGCTATGGCCACATGTTCTATCTCAGCACATCTGGTTGTGTAACTGAACAGCACAGTGTGCCTGTCCCGTGAGGCCTGGGGCCCTGGCAAGGTCTCCTCTGAGGAACAAGAGCTGAGTCAGGTGGGCCTCTGCCACACAGGTCTCTGTGTGGTTGATCCCTGAAAGGTCAACTTTTGACTTTACTGGGACGCACAAAACCCCTGAGGTCTGGCTGCATTAATGACCCCTTTTAGTGAGTGCTATGTTTGTTGCTCTGTGACTGGCAGTGACCCCCACTGAGGACGTGAAGCTTATTTCTCTTCCTAGAATCTGGATGGGCCTGAGGATTTGCTATGGGCAGCAGTACCCTACGGAAAACACAATGGTGCACCAGTTCTGAGCCAATGTCTTAAGAGGCCATGACTAGTTCTTTTTGCTTTCTCTTGCATGGCTGATGGCTGCCCCAGCCTTATGGCTGCATGGATAGACAGATAGCCAAGAACTCCCAGATTCATGACCACATTCACCTAGAATCAGCTACACCACACAGAGGTCTGCCAACCCCCAGCCTTATCTCAGGAACCTTAAGGAATATGTGATTGTCATTTTGAGATCTCTGAGGTTTGGAGTAGTTGTCACATACCAATAGTCAACTGATACACCTTGTGAACTTACCTGCCCATGTTCAACACATAATAATGGGTTGAGGGATGGAAAATTATGGGGTTTGCCAATGGGAATTATAGTATTCTATGAAGCAGCAGCTGTTTCTCCTTCTCCTTCCCTTCCTCCTCCCTTTCTTCTTTCTCTTTCATCTCCTGACCAGCATCTTTTGAGCATCAACGTCACCCAGTCCTATGCTGAGAGTCTATATACATCAGCCCTTCTGACCTTCCCAGCCTTGTGGGAGGCAGGTATCATTCCTTTTCACCAATGATGAAACTGAGATCCTGAGAGGTTAGTTAATTAGCCTGAGGTCACACAGACAAAAAGTGGCAGTACCAGGATTGAACAACGTGCCTGCCTAGCACACAAAGGGAAATTCTCCCCAAAAATTTCATTCAGATAGCACACTCCCCAGACTCATGTGTCCCCTTGGCTTTGGGTCTTAGGAATCCATTTAGAGACCAGAGGTCAAGGCATGCAATGTTCTCAACACCAATGAAACCCAAGTCCTTTACTTTAAAAGTATGAATGAAATTATTTTTTGAGAGGGAAAATGTTCTTCTTCTCCCACCTTTGCTTGGAAGAGCTACAGAGTCCCAGTCATTTGTGTAGATTGCTTCTTCCCCAGGAGCCACCCTGATTCACAGTCCAGGCAGGAGCCAGCAGAGGTTCCCCTCCAGTGACTTGGAGTCACACAGAGGCTGTGCTTAGGTCTGGTTAACCTAATGTGCGCAATAAAAATTTTTATTAAAAAGGGAAGAAGAAGCTGAGGAGATGGCAATTGGCCATGGAAGGATATTATTTTTTATTGGAATTAGAATCCCTTTATTTAAAAAATACATAAACCCTCAATTTTCTTTCTATCACTTGGCTTAGCAGCCCATGGAAAGTTTCTGAGGGCAATTTCAATATTGTGGAGAGAATAGCTCTGGACTCGCTTGCTTTCCTTGAGCTGTCTGTCATGGGGATTCACGCTGTAGCCACTCTAGATTTCTGAGTTCATGAGGCGCCCCCTCAAGCATCTGGGCTGCTCTTTAAACCTGGGTCTAAGAAGTGGTCTGAATATTGTGACTTTCCACTCCACCCTTCCTCTTCCCTCCCCTCTCTTTCCCTCACCTCCCCTCCTTTTGGCAGTACTGAGCGTTGAGCCCAGAGCCCTCTTACTGAGCTCCATTCACACCCCTTTTTTATGTATTTATTTATATATATTTTTTAAATTTTAAGGCAGAGTCTTCCCAAGTTTCTAAATTGCCCAGGTTGGGCTTGAACTTGCAATCTTCCTGCCTTTGCTTCCCACAGTAGTTGGCTCACAGGCAGGCACTCCTCCTCCTCACTACATTCTACATTCTTATCCACGTCGTTCTTGTCAGGACCTACAGAGTTTAGTTTTAACAAATAGCAGCAAAATTCCCGTTTTGTGCAGAGGCAACAAGCCCACACCCAAGGGGTGGTCTGCTCTGCCTGGCTGTGTGTTCTGGTTCCCTGACAGCAGCTGGGCACACCAGGTTGAACTATCTGTCAGTTGAGAGCTGTCATATAACATCTCAGAACTTGTGTTGCTGGCACTTTTCCTGCCATCTCATCTTCCTAGGAGATTTTGAGGCTGCTTCTACTCTAATTTCTATTTTGCAGCAGTAGAAACTTAGCAATGCTAGCTAAGTAACATAAAGTCAACCAATAAAAATTCAATGAACAGCTCACGTGTCAGCCACAGTTCCGGGGACAGAGCACAATGGGAATGAAAGAGATAAGGAAAACTTATCCACAGTCACAGAGCCGGGAGTGCTGGCCTCAGGATGCAGAGTCTGTGCACCTCGCAGCCTGAGCAGATTATAATCCACTGTGCAGGAATTCTCCTCAACCCCCAGGCATACATTTTTGAATAAAATAAACTTGGCATACAGGGCACCTTCAGAGCTGGCCAAGTGCACCTAGGACTGAGCACCACCCTCTGGCACTGCTCCGCTTGATTTGAGCAAGTTTCTAAAAGGAGAGAAAATATTGTCATTGGCAACTAATATTTGCTGATTCCCCAGTCTCAAACCAGGCAGACTCTGGCAGAGCCTTCCAACAGATGGACACTGTTTTGCAAATGAAGAAACGGGGCTTGGAGAGGTTGTGTTATTTGCCCAGGGATTCCCAGCAAGGCAAGTGTGGATCTGGGGTGTGGCCTAGAACCAGAGCGGACCTGCTCTCTCCCTCAGGCTGCACCCTGCTTCTACCACCATGGGCCCGAAATATGCCTGAACGTGGAATCGGAAGCAACTGCTGAGGGAGGAGGCTTCTCTCCCTGCAGAGGACGTCTGACTAGGGGAGCGTGGGGTGATGGTTCTGTCCCTTTGTCACACTCCACTCATTCTCCAAATCAAACCATCCCAGCAAAACCTCTCCTCTCTCTGCCTGGGAGGAACCTCCGCATTTAGCCCCAGGGCCAGTAACGAAGGCTCCTTCTCCACCTGTTTATGGCCTACTCCCTCAGTGGCTCCTACCGTGCCAGCGGCTGCCCATGTCCAAGGTACAAGGTCTGCCCGGGGCTGGGGTCAGGAACCAGGAGGCCTTCCAAAAGAGCATCCAGTGTGAGCTGCCAGAGCCCCAGGGTGCAGAGGGCGGTAGGAGAGGCAGAGAATGGCAGGGGCTGGCCTGAGGCCTGTGCAAGCTTCTCTATGAACTCATGCTGAGGGTGTTGGGACTTAGATGAAGGGGAGGGAAGTGATCCTTGCCTGAGCTGGCTCTAGGTCCTCAGAGAAGACACAGCTGAGAAGCCTCACCAGCAAGGGCCTTCCGAGAGAAGAAGAAAGGGCAAAGAGCTGTTTTGGGTTTTTTGGCTCTGAAAGATGTGCAGCTCTTTGGGAACCATCAACACCATGGGGTGATTCAGGAAAGCACAAGCTGCGGAGAACATCCTAACCTTTGCACGGTGCTTTGAACAACTGCTGGAATGCAGCCAGGACCCCAGCAGCCAGTCCTGGTACAGAGGGCCCGGGCGCAGCCCTTTCTGCTCTACTGCAAGCACTCACCGGTGGGGGAGCTGTGGATAGAGGGACTCCCTCGGGCTCCCTTTCACTTGGTCAGGTGGGAGTCAAATTTCCTGGACTCATCCAAGCACCATTATGGGGATAGCGGGCAGGTGTTTTCCCCACACTCAGCACTCCCCAGCTGAGCGATGTCTCAGGTGTCTGAGGGCTCCAGGCTCACTAAAGGACAAGTACCAGCATGGCTCTTGGGGGCACCGAGTGCCCAGTCCAGGCCAAGAAGGAGAAAAAGAACCAACCATGCACAGAAGAGGTCAAAATGAGGGCGGCCTCCATTTATAATTACGTCCACTTTCCATCACTAACTCACTGTGGTGAGACCCAACCCTCTCCGAAAGATCAGCACTGGTCCGTTCGGGAGGGCGGGGACCCCATGACCCGGCCACCTCCGACTAGGTGCCACCTCCTGTGGGTCCTATCACCCTGAGTCTAAGTTTCCAGCAATGAGCCTTCGGGGAACAGACCACATCCAACTCATACCAGGCCTCAAAGGGACCCCAGGACTCCCGGCCCCGGCGCTGAATTCACCCTAGGCCTCCGCTGTGCTTCCCGTGTTTGCTGTAAGTTGCAGCAAGAATCGTGCCTGGAACAAAAGATTTGAAACAATGACTTCCACTATGGTCTCCCTTACGGGACCAGAGCGAGCCCGATGGAACTGCAGGGGTGGGTGATGCTGCGGCCAGGCAGGAAGAATAATACTGGAGCTTTCTTACTGCCGTCCAGGAGGCCTATGAGGGCCAGGAGGTCATTCTTGGTCAGAAGCCACAGTATACAGCAGCCAGGTGCATGCCGACACCCTGTGAGTGTGTCCTTGGATCTGTACTGGCTGGAAAACAGCAGACCTCTGCTGGGCCTTGGCTTTCTGCGGAGCTGAGCTGGAGGTGGGGGAGTGGATGGAGGTGCAAGTGGGACCTGAGAAAAGGACAGGACCTGGTCAGGGCTCTACTCACAGCCCTCTTGGGCTCCCTCAGAAGTTCTTAGAGCATAGGGTCCTTCACACGCCTCCTCATCCTCCACTGTGCCTCAGAGAGTGTCACCTCGGGAAGACGGAACCACAGCCTGGACTCTTCCACCCAGAACAGCGGTGTGGAAGACAGTTCTCAGCACAGCATGGCCAACTGTGACCACTTTTCTCAGTTTCCCTAAAGGTCATGTGTATCCAACCTGAGTCATAAAAAGAATGAACAAATCAGAAAACCAAAACTAAAACAACCAAGTTCAACCTCAAGCGTGGTATTTTCATAGAGACACTATTCAAGGGCACAGATCTACAGAAGCTGCAAGTGAGCCGCGGACCTCTCCCCAGCCACCGAGAGCCACGAGGCAGTGTTAGACGTATCCACCAGGGGCAGCATGGGGTCACAGGGGATGGCAAGCAGTCTGGGCTTTGGGTTTAGGGGCCAAGATTCCCTTGTATTATTGCCCAGAATAGGGCTTTCAACTATCCATTTCCTGGAAAGATGCCTGCATTTTTAAACATCACGGTCACTTAATTTAGCAATCAGTTCTTTTGCTGCCATGAATAATTAATTTTTCAGTTAGTAGTTTTACAAAGTTAAACCCTTCCTCGTTGCACTTAGCATCACTTCTGATGCAATAAGGACAGGGTGAGACATAGCCAGCTAACACACACATACCTACTCACAGACCACAATTTTTCTGCTGATAAAATATACAGTTTCTTATGCAATCCCAACTGTGTTTGTCACAGGCTGGAGGTAGTTCCAATCTTCCCAAGGGGAAACTCTGTCTCTATTTCACAAGGGAGAAAACTGAGGCTCAGAAAGTCTGCAGGGTCTCTCCTAAGCTTAAAGGGCCAGAGCTAAGATGAGGCCTGAACCGAGATTTTCTTTTCCTGTGGTACTGGGCATTGAATCCAGTGTCTTCATACTGAGCCCAGCCCTTTTTAAAAATTTAAGACAAGATATGGTTAAGTCATACATTGCCCAGGTTGGGCTTGAATTTTTAATCCTCCTGCCTCAGTCTCCCAGAGTGCTGGGATTACAAACCTGTACCACCACATCCAGCTCTCAACCAGGTTTGAACGTGTCCCTGGGACTGTGATGTCCCTCCTTTCCTTGAGGAACAGATGCAGATCTTGCTCTGGGGCTACAGCAGCAGATATTTTCCAGGCTTTTCAGGGAAAAGTCCCTCAGAAAGGCCCAAGGCAGAAACAAAGGGCCCTAAGAGCATGCCTCACCACTCGCCTCTCTTGCCTACATTTTCAGGGGTATTGGCGGCCCCAAGTCTCCCTGTATATCATGTCACCTAGAGAGGGACGGCATTATTTCCACTCTCTGGTGAAAGAGGCCACATGGCTGCAGGCTGCTGGTGGCATCGCAGGCCGTAGGTGGAGTCCAGCAAGGCAGTACCCTTGGCTGCCGCTCCCTCAAGGCTCCCAGAGGAACACTGTGGCTTCGTGCTGCCTTCTGGAAGCTC
Source organism: Dinomys branickii (assembly GCA_004027595.1). NCBI lineage: Eukaryota > Metazoa > Chordata > Mammalia > Rodentia > Dinomyidae > Dinomys > Dinomys branickii. Next base: position 5,867 of record PVLD010020844.1, on the reverse strand, counting down.
AGGCAACAGGGCAGATTCCTGCTTCACCTTGAGCGTGGGACTATCAGGAAATGTCCCACGCTCGGGTGCCCCCAGTGCAGTGGATGGGAGCAGGGAATGGGGCTGCAGCAACCTTGCAGGACACAATTCCAGTTAGAACCCCACTCAAAAGATCGTGCAGGAGGTCCAGTTGGATAAAGTAAGATGAACCCAGAGACAGCAGAAGGGAAACTCAGGATGTCAGGATGTGTGGACCTCAGGGAGACCCTGGGCAGGCTTACAGGGCAAGGACCTCAGACAGAGCCAGAGCTACAGGTAGAAAGGTCAACCCATCACCACAGGAAGTGGATGGGGAGAGGTGAGGAGCTGCCACGTCTGGCTAAGCCCTGCACCACCTGCCCATAGTGGTCAGCAGAGAACCATCCCAGTCCCCAGCCCACTCCTTTCCCAGGCCTCGCTGCAATGCTGAGGGACGCAGAGCTGCCTGGCATCTTCAGTGGGGAAAGACTGTCCCCTGGTGCTCTTCAGGAGTATTGCATATGACCAGAACCCACAGAATTATAGACTGGCATAGTCTGGTACAACTCAACACTCAGAAATCACCTGTCTTACTGTATTGGCGGGAATACCGAGATCAAGAAGCATGCAGAGACCTGACTCGGGCCACTTTCTTGACTGTGAGGTGTTATTTGCAGCAGAGAAGTAAACAGGAAACGATTCTCACTGCTGTACTGAATGCAAGCGCAGGGGATAAGCCTACATGAGCTAGCCCTCCAGCCAGCAGGCGCATCTCTCCCAACTCCGCGCTCTAGGACATTTTGTTGGTAGCTTGAAACCAGCCAAGCTGGAAATATTTACACCATGAAAATCAGCAAATGTTCAAAACCTGGAGAACAAGGACTTGAATATCCACTATCACAACACTGCGCAGGGACGTCTGGGCTCCAGGACCAGGGGATACAGGCAAATCATATGATTTGGTTGGGCCTCAGGTTCTATATCTGTGAAATAGGGGTGTATCGCTCTGACAAAGAGCCTGTGCCAGGCACCATCTTAGGTGCTGGAGATGCAATACAACACAAACAAGATAAAAACTCCACATTTCTTGACCTTATATTCTGGTAGGGAGACAAAATACACAAGGGAGCTCTTAATTTGTGATGTCATGATATGGACCAAGATGGCAGAGCCTAGTGAAATGGAAGCCCGCTGTCCCTCCAGCTGACTGGACCAGTTGTGGAAGATGAAGCCGCAGAGGGCAGAGGAGGAGAGGGCCCTACAAAAACCAGTATTCCAGTCCCAAGTGTGGGGAGCCCCAGGGAGACCTGGGGAGGGAAGTGGTGAGATCCAGCTTTATTTAGAAGGCTCCTCCTTGTTCTCTGTGAATGAAAGTCTGGGGTGATCAGGAGCTGGGTCGGGAGCCCTATGCTGGCAAGCAGGGCAGGATGTGCCTGGAGGATCCTGGCATACTGCGATCTTCCAGGCAGAAGGTACCCGATGTCTTCAGCACTCCAGAGGCCCCCTCCCCATGCCTCCTGATTGCACTATGGCCCTTACCCTGCCAATGGTCATTACAGTGGACCCCACCAAGGGTCCTCACCTGTGTCACTGTGCCCATCTGATAGCGAGGACCCAGGGCTCCGAGAGACTATGGCCTGCTCAGGGGACACAGCCAGTTAGTAGGACATTTATCTCCAGATCCTAGGCTGCGGGGTGGCCCTGCAAGGTGTGGCCTTGTCACCATCTCTCGGGGCCCTTCCTTCCAGCCCTCCCGCTCAACCCTCTTCACACAGCTCTTGTTCTGGCTCCTGGATCTCCCTCTCTCCAGCCTATTTTCCTCCCAGGACCCTTTAAATCTGCTTAGTTTCCAACAAGGATGGGGCCTCCACACCCAGGGCCCTTCCATTTGGCCTCCTACTGGGCTTTTCCTGGGCTGTCTCAGCCTCCAGCGCAGGAGTTATGTCCTGCTCTTCTGCATGGCTCTGAGGACTGCTGTGGGGCCCTGTGTCTTGCAGTTGTTACAACAACTGGCATTAGGAAGCGTGTATGGCATTGGGCAGGGTACTGGGTGCTACACCTGTGCCATCTCGCTCAGCCTCACAAGCACTGTGTCAGGAAGTTAAGGTTGCCACCTCTGTTCAGGACTGGCTACATAATTCTTGGTGTACAGTGCAAACTACACCATGGAGTCCCTTGTTAAAATTAGTAGAGTTATTAATAAATTATTTTAAAATTTATAAATGTTAGCAACAGAGAATTAAACCAGGCACTGGGTCCTTCTAAGTACAACTGGGTCCTTATGAGGAGACTTCATACCCTGGGTCCTTTCAACTGCACAAGACCTGGGAAATTGGCTCTGTCCTTATTTCACACAGGGAGAAACTGAGGCACAGAGAGATTCAGCAGTGTTCCTAAGGGTCAATCAATCAGGGAATAGTGGGGTTGCAGTTTTCACTCTTCATTCCAACTCCTGGCATGGTTCACTTTATGTGTGAGCTTGATTGGGCCACAGGGTGCCCAGATACTTGGACAAACGTTATTCTGATTGTGTCTGTGAGGGTGTTTTTAAATGAAATTAACAGGTGTACTTCATAAAGCAGATGAGACTGCCTCCTGTGGTGGACCTCACCCAAACAGGTGAAGGGCTGAATGCAACACCTGCTCTGTTCCTCTAAGGGAAGAGAATGCCCCCTGTCAGGCTGATTTCAAGGGGCACAAGGCCTTTCCAGTCTTGGACTAGAGCTGAGCCATCAGCTCCTCCTGGGTCTTCACCATGCCAGCATGACTCTCTCTTTTACATCTTGACTCAAAGGTCGGCTTCTCTGTGAACCCCTCCCCTGACTCTCACCTCTTTCTTGGTTCATTTCCTTCTTAGATCTCTTGACTACCAAGAAGACTGTTTGCTTTGTGTTACTGGTATGTGAGAGTTTGAGGAAAACCCAGCTCTGTGTCTGTTTAGTTTGCTGCTCTGTCTCTAGGATCTGGAACAATGTCAAACATGGTAAATTATTTACTGAATAATTAAACATTGAGGAAAGGACCTTAGCCAAACCCGAAGTTGTCGTTCTGAGTCTGTACTCCTCTGCTGGCTGGCTCCTGAGGCCCCAGATCTGCAATCAGGAAGCTTCCCAAGGTGACAGGGTCGTGGAACTGCTGCCTTAAGCAAGAAGAGCAAAGTGCTAGGTAGCCCCCTCTGAGCCTCCACAAGTGCCCCAGCACTGCAGATGAGGCGCCTGTGGTCTCCAGTCCCCATGAGAAGCAAGGGAAGGGTTTGGGAAGGGTCTTGGGTCTCATACACCCAGCAATGCACTAGGGTCTTTTCAACCACAGCAGACTGGCCTCAGGCAGAAAACCTTGGGTACAGGTTTTACCTCCCTGGGCAGCACTGCCGCAGCCAAGGGACCGCTATCTTGTTTTGCCTAGAAGTGATGGACCAGGTGTTTCCGGCAGATTCAGGGGTTCACTTCTTTGCCCCTTTGGGGTCATGGTCCTCACCCATCAGACCCAAGAGAGTCTGACCCAGGGTCAGCCCATTGACGCCACAATCTCATTTGATTGGCAGCCCTCAGACTTGCAATGCCGCACCACACTGTTGACTGGACGGTGGGGCTGGTTCCAGGGGCTGAGTCTGGGGCGGAGCCCCAGGTTGGGTCCTGGTTCTGTCTATTCCTCCAGACCAGACCACGTTCCAAGTTTCTGCCGCTAAGAAAATAAGCTCCTGCTCACTCATCTGTCCTGACTGCCTGGCTCTGCTGTCCCTGGAAAGCCAGCACTGGAGGAGCTTGCACAGTCACCCCCAGAGACCTGAGCCTCAAAGGGCACAGCCTCACCATGAACTCCAGGGCCAGTGGGCAGCCAGCTGGGTCCCCAGAGGGTGAGGAGGGATCTGGCTCTGGTGCTCCTCCGGTCTCTGCTCATGAGGGCTCTTTGAAGTCAGGAGCTTTCACATGTTCAGGACTTATCCCAGTGCCCCCCAACCACAAGTTTCTAGTCCCTGGCCTGAGTGTCACACTCTTGGGGAACTTCAGACTGAGACTAAATTACTGTAGCCCTCCTGGGTCTCCAGGATACAAGTGGCGGATTATGGGATTTCTCCATCCCATAGTTGCTTAGCCAATTCCCATAATAAATTCTTTCTTACATGTCAAAAAAGAAATGTGAACGTTATCAGAACCAAAATGGAATTGTTTGTGTCAACACTTCCGAACTCAAGTAGAAGAAGCAGGAGGCTGTGAAGGAGGGGCTCTTACCCATGACCACTTACTTGATGACAACTGTGAAGAGTCTGCCAGAGCCCCGAGCTTGCAGAGTCCACCACACCTCACAGAAAGGGGGCGACCGTCCCCTCAACCTCAGACCAGCTCCACTCTTGTGATCCATCCCTGCAGCCCAGGGTCGTTGTTTGAAATCATCTGATACAATCCTTCTAACATTTTTTTAAATCAAGCTCTTTATTTTTCTTAAATTTTTAAAATTTTATTTTAAAGAGTAGCAAATGAGAAAAGAAAAGAAAAGAAAAAGAACAATAGCAGCATAGCAGCATCACAAACGTAAACAAACCAAAGCAAGAACATGTAAAGTGATACAGGGTTTCAAGACAAAATAGTACAGGGATCCGGGGAAGATGGCGACCAGGTGAGCAGCAAGGGAGCGAACCTCCTTAATAAACACCACCAGCTCGAGACAGACTTGGCGAGCGTGAATGTCGGGACCTCGGCTGGGAAGTTTAAACTGGGCGTATTTCTCTGAGATGCCGGGGGAGATGTGGTAGGGCGGACCAGGCTGCCGGGGCGAGACGTGGGAAAGCCCCAGACGCTGGGAGCCAGGGACGATCCCTGTGGGGAAGAAGCTTGGCTCGGTCCAAGCGCAGTGGGAGCGCGGCCGCCTCGGTCCCTCCCGCCTCCCGAGCCGGTGCAGCCCCCCGGCGACTCCCGACAGAGATCGGCTTGCTAGCGGCGGAGACGCCCGGCAATCCCACGTTTCGCGCGTGTCGGGCGAGCCACGCGGAGGGCCCCAAACGCCGCTGCGAGCAGAGAGAAAGATTTGCTGGGTCCTAGCGCCCGGAGAGCACGGACGGCTCGATCCCTCCCGCCTCCCGAGCCGGCGCAGCCCCCCGGCGACTCCCGACAGAGATCGGCTTGTTAGCGGCGGAGACGCCCGGCAATCCCACATTTCGCGCGTGTCGGGCGAGCCGCGCGGAGGGCTCCAAACGCCGCCGGGAGTGGAGAGAAAGATTTGCTGGGTCCTAGCGCCCCGAGAATACAGACAGCTCGATCCCTCCCGCCCCCGACCTGGCGCAGCTCTCCGGCGACTCCCGACAGAGATCGGCTCTCTGGCGGCGGCAACGACCAGCGGTCTCACGTTTCGTGCGCATCGGGCGGGCCGCGCAGAAAGCCCCAAAGGACAGACTGGCACCTGGGAACCTTCATGCCTGCAGGGACTCCAATAACTGGTGAGATATCGGCGCTCGCGACCAGATCACCGAGTGGGGGAGGAGATCCATCCCTATACCTGCAGGGAACCCTGGGAGGGTGGGGGAGCAGTCTTACACACCTCACCCAGGTCACTAGGTAGGGAGTATCTAACCAATATCTATACAGCCTTTTAAGAAGAACTCTCAGCAGAAAGCTTAAGGGACATTCTCCCAAAGAGAAGGAATCATTCGAGCAGCCTTTGCAGCTGACCTTTACCTGCTGAACAGCCTTTGGAATTCATAGCTCCACATCTTGAATCTGATACCCAAAAATGGGAAAACAGAGGGGCAAAACGCAGTCTCAAAACTCAACCCCACCCAGAACAAGTTTTGAAGAGGAAGAAACAAGGGAATCAGGAAGCCTCATAACTTCAAGATATGAAACGATTGCATCCGAAATTAAACAACTCCAACA
>PVLD010020843.1:8051-31184 GCA_004027595.1 Dinomys branickii | reverse complement strand
CCATGAAGCAAGGCAACCTATAAAATGTATTAGCTTCATATTCCTATTTTAAGACAAAGCCATGGCTGGGAGGAAACAGATAAGGAGGTCATGCTTCCCAGAGCTCTGGGTTGGGCCATCCCTCCCATGGGTATGGGTCAGGGTTGCCATGAATAGGAGATGGGTGCAGCCTGAGAGGCCACAGGGAGGGTGTGGGGTGGAAGCACTCTGGTCTGCATGTCAGAGACAGAAATTACTAACTAAACATGAAAGTGTATGAGCCACTGTGAGCAAATTTTTTTTTTTTTTTTTGCGGTACTGGGGATCAAACTCAGGACCCTGCGCTTGCTAGGCAAGCGCTTATTCCACTGAGCTATATCCCCAGCCACACTGTGAGCAAATTTAATAAAAATATGGAACCAGCAAAAGATGGAAGGGGAGAAGCTGTAGCTACAAACCAAAGAAAAGTAGGCTGAGCAGAAGCAGCAGGCCTTGAAGGAAAGCCCATTGCAGAAGTCTCAATGCGCATGCAGACGTGTTGCTATTCAAAAGCACATGTTCATTTTTCTCTTGAATAATTAATGTAAATTTAGTGAGTGGGTACATATGGCAAGGGAAAAATAGCAGCAACAGCAGCCCAGCCAGGAAGGAAGTTGGGGTGTGGCCTGGTGAGCACAGAAAGGGGGAAGGGACTGTGGACGGCCAGCACAGCTTTGCAGGGCCACAGCTCCAGGGTGTGGCCCAACTGGGCCACCTCCTGCTTTGAGGCCTTGAACCGCTGAACTCCAGTGTCGTCCTCTGCTGGCTTGTGAGGGTCTGCTGGCCGGTGGCAGTAATCCTTAGCGGAGACCGGCCACAAGATATTCCTACAGAGGTGGGTAGTCTAGCCTGAAACTGGTGTGCAAGTGGGTGGAATCGATTCAGGCAGGAGTAGGGGGAGTATTGTCAGGGCTCTGGACTTCCTGCGGGAGGCCAAAGCTCCGACTGGAGCAGTGGACAGGTGCAGGGATGAATGGACGCACCTGCACGCACCTGCCGTTGTGATGGACACTGTCTTAGGTGCTCCCCAGACGGGATGGATCTGAGCCCACCAAAGCCCTCCTGGGGAGGGCAGGGCAGAGTGAAGCAGGTCACCTTTCTGATGACCTGGATGTACCTGAGGAGCTGTGCAAACCAGGATGGCTGGCCAGATGATCTGCCTCAGAAATTTGGACTGGGAGATAAGGGAAGAATCCTGGAATTCGTGCTAGAAACTGGAGCTAAAAGGATGCACAGAAAGCAAGCCCTGAGCCAGGAGGGGCCCAGACCACCACAAGGGAGATGAGTAAGCAAGCGGAAGTCAAGAGGAAGCAGGAGATACAGCAGATCAGCCGTGAGTAAGCCCCATCCCAAGGCAGCTGAGGGCGGGAGGAGCGGGAGGAGACTGGCAGGAACTGGAGTGAGGCTGAGTCACCACAAGGCCTGCTGCACAGGAGGTGCTAGATAGCCCCGCGTGGTGCAGGCCCGGAGGCTCTTACACTGGTTCCCTTGTCGTGCATGATAATCCAGGGAACGCTGCAAACACAGAGCCCTGGAGAGAGACCAGCCATGAGGGAGGGCAGGGAGTAGAAATGGGCAGGCCTCGTGCCCAATTTGCCTTCTGGCATCTTTCGCTCCCGTAAGTCCCTCCCCTGTTCCATCCCATGATTCCTGACGATGTGCTCACCCACCTCTCTGGCTCAGTTTTTCTTCATCTCTGGGAACTGTGAGCAGTGGCCTACAGGCGAGCAACCCAGTGGCCCAGCTGACTCAGCATTCCTCAATAAGGTGAGAAGGGTCTCCTTGAGCCATTTGCAGAGTCCCTGGATGCTTACCTTGTGCCCATTTTACATACTAAACAATCAGCCTGGGTTATTTTCCCAGGGCCTGTCCAACTGTCCTGTTCTGAAACTCTACCATGATCTCAGAACAAGTCAACTCACTAATTCATGTATGCAACATCATTAATGCTAACTGTGAGCTAGAGACTGAGCTAGGTATGAGATGTGTACATATTACATGCATACGAATGGAGGAACAGTAATTCTACATAAGCAATAGACTGTTCTGTCTGTGCACCAAGACTGGGAAGCACTGACCACAGTGGCTGATTGGGCCCCCACCTGTGGTTCCATGGCAGTTGACATGTGGCATAAGAGCATAAGAGAGGCCTCGAACCCTCCTTAGCTAAGTGACACTTAAGTCCCCCAGTGAGGAGCATGGCCAGGTGGGCATCTGAATGATCTCTCTCTGAGGGGCACCTGTCTTTTATCTATTGCACCTTCATTCAAGGATCTACAACACACATGTAGGAAGTCAGAGATGGGAACTAATTAGTCAAAACCTATAGTGCCTGACTGCAGGAAAATGGGCTTTCCTGACATTAAAGAGTTAAAAATGAAACCAAACCACTCCCAAAAAAGGGAAAAAGAGGCCCATTCTTCCTGAGAATTCCATCTTGGCAACCTTGTTGGCCACCACAGTTGCTGTCAACACCTGTAGCTTCGCTCCCTGATCCTGATTCATCTAGTTCCAGCCAACTGAACCAGCTTCAGCTGGCCATTGCCAGCATTCAGCCAAGAGGCCCTCCCTCCAGAGTCTTCTGCTTCCTATCCTGGTCAGAGGCTTCATCTCACACCCACCCAAGATGACTGTCAGCACTTCCTTCTGAGTTCCACATTGTGACTAAGGAAAATTGGACTGTGTGCCCCAATGAACAAGTTGCCATGGTCTTTCCCAAAGGCTGCCCCACCTAGACACATTAAATTAGTCAAGCACTTCTTAAAGACATCAAAGAGAGGGAACAAAAAGCAAAAGTCCCCTCTGTTAGAAACAGGTTACCATCACCAGGGCAACTGGGACTCTTGCCTCTCCCCCTTTCTGCCAGGCACAAACTTACAGCATAGGAGGACATCTCACCAAACATGAATTCTGTCAGCCTCCCTCTCATTTAACTCTGCAGTTTCCACAGGAGGAAGATGACGCCTGCATCAGCCTGAGACAGATAACTGCAGTCCTGAAATTTTGAAAACTCCTCCCAGAGGTAGAAGGCAAAGGCTTGACTCTGGGCCTAAACAGCAACTAGGCTCCCGTAGTGATTAAACTCTCTGAACCCCATTGACAATATCCTATGTCACAGGAAGTACACAGGCACCCAGCCACACCTCAGCCACCTAAAACAGTTTGGGTCCCAGTGGACTATTAATCACCCTGAAACACTCCTCTTCTCCCAGCAAAAATACCCAATGAGGATTACCGACCAGTGCAAGATCTCTCTGCACCTTACACTCTGTGGTTCCCAAACCATACACCCTTTCTGGACTGTCATCTCCAGAGTGTTGGAGATCACTACAAAGTGGCTCTGAGTTGGCTTTAAATTTTTTTGTGTACGTGGTACTGAGGATCCAACTCAGGACCTTGTGCTTGCCAGGCAAGCTATATCCCCAGCCCCTGGATTTAATATTAACCAATTAGCTTTCCATGTTTACTTGTGAGTTGTCTGAAGCTTAAGCACTTTGTCTGCCACCCCAACTAACTACAAGGAAACTGCAGCTACAGTCATCTCACTCCTGCTGTGAAGAGCTTCCTGGAATAACATAGTTCTCCTAAATTAACATCATGTATTACATGAAAAAGTCCTGCCCAGAATCCTGCATTTTCTTGAGTATCCCCCTCCTTTGTTTGTAAACCAGATAAATACAGGCCACCCAGAGAAGTCATGGCTAAACTCAAAGAATACTGAAGCTGTAAGAGAGCTAGTCCCTCCTGGAGCCCTGAAATCATTTCCGTTGTCTCATTTATTGAAGCCTTTGCGGTCCACTTGCTTGAGAGATTGCAGGCCTGATCAGCCTGCGATAACTTAGGGTTATTTAACCTGGTTTTTGATACCAGAGGCCCCTGGTTTACATGTCTAGATTTAAAACATGCCTTCCTCTGCTTGCAAGTTGCTCCCATAAGACCCTTCAACTGGAAAATCCTGAGACAAGACACAACTTGAACTCAATTGTCACAAGCGGATAAGAACTCTCCCACATGAGTCTGGAGATATAGCTCAGTGGCACAAGTGCCTGCCAGGCAAGTGGAAGGTACTGAGTTCCATTCCTGGTACAAAAAATAATAGAACTCTCCCATTGTTTTCAGGGATGCTCTGACAACAGATTTGGCCACTCCCAGATACCTCTTTCCTGATTTCCCCCTGCTTCCTACCATATTCCTCTGAGAAAAAATATAATGATACATCCAGAAGCTTCAAAATCACAAAATTTTTGTAGACTGTCAAACTGCTGAAATATACCTCTCCTGCCTGTAAAGCCAGTTCAAGATCTCTGAGTCGCCAGTGCCACTGTGATTGCCCTCTATATATGTTGCCTCAGTCTTCTGCCACACTCCACCTGCTGGTACACCTGCCTACACCTAAAAAATGCCTTCTGCCTTCGATTGGCTCCTGTCAGCCAGCCCCTCTCTGCCTTTGGATAAAAAGACTGCACTTCTGAACTCAAAGGTTAACTAACCTGGACTCAGCCTCCCAGAGGTTCACAAACTTGTTTACCCTCTTTGGAGAAGCCCTCACAGCTGATCTTGCAAGTTTCCCAGCACAAAATATCACTGCACTTCTGTTTTTCCTTTTTGAGACAGGGTTTCACTATGCAGTCCAGGCTGGTCTTAAACTCCCTTTGCAGCCCAGCCTGGCCTTGAACTCGTAGCAATCCTCCTGCCTCAGCCTCCTGAGTGTTGGGGTTATAGGTGTGCACCACCGTGCCTGGCTTCACTGCACTTCTGATGAATGACACCCAAGCTTCCTACTAGAAAGACACAAAAGCTCTGCTGCAATATTTGGCAGAAACTGGCTACAAGGTATCTTGAAAAAAGGCACAAATCTATAAATGATGTGTGACTTCCAAGATGCTTACTCAGACTGTCAGCTCCTGGGAGTGCCTAGTGACCCACCTGTGCAAATACGTGGATTCACTAGGGGCTGCCTCCCCACCTTTGCCTCTACCCTCTAACAGCCACTGTCCTTTTGATCAAAAGACTGACAAGCTCACCTTAGGCCAAGACCTAACTGTCCAGATGCCGCATGCTATACTTGACCTACTCTTAGGCAAAAACCCTCACCTGACTCTTGTGATTCAATCCTGCCACATACCTGCCCACCAAGCTGGGATCATCAGACCATGACTGCCTGGCACTGACTAATAAAGGATTCTTAAGCCAACCAGACTTAAAAACGAATGCCCTCACAGATGCTGAGCACACCCTGTTTATGGATGGAAGTAGCTCTGTTAGGATAGGAGTCCCACAGGCTAGATGTGGTGTGATTCCCTTGGACAAAGCTATTTTGGTCCAAGCTCTCCTGCAGGGATTATCTATACAACAAACTGCTTCTTGCTGCTGTTTGGAAACCTGCCCCCAATGATGCCAAACCTGTGTTCCAAACAATGTGGTCCAGAGGCCTAAGCCACCTTCGGGGATCCAAGTGACTGAACCACCAAGCCCAGCCAGAAAAACTTTAACCAGAACTCCAAGGAAGGTCCACTTTGGAGCCAAACTGTCCCCACTGTATATTATGCAAGCTCAACTACAGTGATAGCACCCATATCCCTGCAGGCAGCTCAGGCTTCCATGTCACTGTCACTGGCCCTGACCTCCACCTGGCATGACATTCCCCATACACACTGAGAAGACAACAGAAGTTTATAGGGTCCTGCTGTAAAAAATCATCCCTAAATATGGCCTACCATTCATTACTGGCAGCACTAACGGGTCTGCACTTGTAGCAGAGGCAACTGAAAAATTGGCAAAATGGTTAAAGATTAAATAAAAATTACATAATACATGCCAGCTATAAAGTTCTAAAAAAGTCTTAAAAAATAAAACAGAAACCTACATGAAGAGCTTGTAACCAGTTTTGCTAAAGGACCAGCCATACCTGTAGATACTCCTACACATACATATAACCCAGGTGCATATTAACTACCTCTACAAGATTCAGAAATCCAGCTTTAGATCCACCATTCCAAAGTTCTGGAGAAATTCCATGGACCACACAGCTCCTCTTCGTCTCCCTCTGAAGAGACGATGCATTCAAAGCCCTGCTCTGGTTACTCTGGACACTGACCAGTCCACACACAGCTGAAGCCTGAGGATGCCATTCACAGGGTTGCTCCATACCTCAATGCATAATTCCCCTTAATTTTGGTACCTTTTTAGGCTGCTTACCCCAGTGCTTGCTTTCATTTCACCTTACATATGTGTTGAATATGATATTATAATTTTGCCTTAGCTCTATGGATGATTCCCTGAGAAAATAAAAATAACCAGCAAGGCACTTACAAATGTTAAAGATTTGATGAGCATCTAAGGCATATTGGGGGGCTGGGGATATAGCTCAGTGGAATAAGCGCCTGCCTAGCAAGCGCAGGGTCCTGAGTTCGATCCCCAGTACCGCCAAAAAAAAAAAAAAAAAAAAAAACCTAAGGCATATTGGACACTCTCCTACATCAGATTAATTCCTTGACTCCCTTGCCAAAGTCAATTTAGGGAGAAACCCTATGATGAGGGAAACAAACCACAAACTCCTTGTGTTGGTTTTAGAGGTTATTGTGCGAGGTGAAACAGTATAATACAGGACACACACTTGATATGATTATTTATAAGTCACCCGAAGAATGATATACAAAAGAGAGCAGGAAATCTGTCCACACACTAACACCAAGGAATCCAGCTAAGGGCCTGGATCCTGCGACAATGTCCTAAATGACTCCAGCTAAATACTTAGAGTTCATAACAGTGCCTCCCACAAATCCAACTGGAGGCCCAGCCCATGACAGTGTCACATGCAGGCCTTTTTCATGGATCTGTGCTGGGAAGGCCCAAAGGTCAGTGGTGGAATCTAGGAAGTCTGTGCCATCAGGATGAAGGATCTGTGCTAATAGACTGAGGAATCTGCCCTGGAGCCAGGAAGCAATGCTCAGAAGAACCAGGGCTCCCCAGAAAGGTACCACAGCCATCTTCAGCAACAGTGAGGTCCTGAGCTCCTCCAATGATCAAGATGGCTGAGTTCCCATCAGAGAAGCCAACGCAGAAAGCTTCTTCAGGAGACCAGCAGTGTACCATCTTCCCCTCCGGAGCCAGGAAGCAATGCTCAAAGTGAGGACTAGAGTTCCCCCAAAGTGAACCCAAGCCATTCTCAGTGCCAATGAGGTCCCAAGCTCCTCCGAGGATGAAAACAGCCAAGTTCATCAGGAAAACCAGCATGATGAGCTCCTCCAAAATAAGCAACAGCTTCCACCAGCTCCAACAGCCTTTCCTCTGCTCCCAACAGCCTTAACTTTTCCTTCTCCGGTGCTGCCTCTCATGCTGCTGGCAACAATCCCCAGGTGGGCCTCCCACAGCCAGCACCATGCTTACTCTGTTCAGCTGGGGTTATAGGTTGACCACCACTACATTCCTGGAGGGAAAATGTTCAGTCTTGGCTAGGGCCAATCCTAGGACCACCGACAACCCTAATGTTACTGATATTGGTTGGGTCCTAGCTCAAAAAGTCACCTGTGACATGCCCAGCAAAGATTTGCTGGAGTAACTAAAAGAGGGTGGGAAATGTAGCAGAAAATGCTCCCGCAGCCAGTCTCTTAGATGATCAGATAACAGTTCCCGTTACTACTGTCTCCTAGAAACATCTGGTCACTGTGATGCATACTGTAGGAACAAGTCAAAGACAGCCAAATACTCTGCCTGTGTACTCCCCTTTCAGCTCCGTGAAAACCTCCCTCTCTGGACCTTTGGGGCCTGATATTTTGGGAACGCTCCTGATCAGTGCCTGTTGACATAAAATAAATCTGCCTCCAAGTCCTGGATGTTGTTTTGGTGTTTCCACTATGGAGACATAAATCAACACAGTACAGATGGCAGAATAGAAAGGCAGGAAAGAACAGGGCCCTGGGTCCCTAATAGTGTCCTTGAGTCACTACACCAACCCTGGATTGCTGATCTCTGGAAAACTTGTTAGGTAAGAAAATGATCTCATGGTTGAGCCAGCAGCTGAGTTTTCAGTTACTTGCAGCCAAATAAGGTTTGTAAGAAGAACGGCAAGGTCCTGAGTATGATTCCTGGCACAAAAAAAAGATCAGATGAATATAGTGCCTAATAGATTGCTGTTAATATGGCTGTAAGCTGCACAACAAACCACACAAACAATAATGGTCCCAAAGGATGATGTCATCTAATGATGTCATAATTGTCTTACTCTGTGCAAGTTACTCTGTCATGTTTTCAAAACAATGACGGTGCTTAACCACACATTCCTTAGAACACACCCCTGTTGTAATGCTGCTCATGACTGCACTGATTAGGAAATCATCCAGGATTAATTGCTTTTCCCCCTTCATCTAAAATTTCCCCAGTATTTGGCACAGAACCCTGCACATAGTAAGGCTACAACTGTTCCTTCTGAGAAATAAAGAAATGAATTTCAAAACAAGGAAGAGACTTGCATATATTTGATCTGAATTCAGGATATAAATGCTTGGGTTTGGAAATCAGATGAACGGTTGGCAATCCTAACTCTGATCCTTGCTCCCTATGAAACCCTTAGATACATTACTTTTCAGTGCTTCAACTTCCTTATCTAAAAATGGGAAGAGGCAATTACATCTTCTCTTGGAATTGTTGCAAAGATTTACAGAGACAAAGTAGGTGAGGAAATTATTACGAGGCTGGTAAGCAATAAGCAGGGAAGAAATGTGTGCATTCCATGCACATGAGAAATTATGATTAACCTAGCTTTAACTGAGACTCTTCTATCACATACAGACAAGCCCATCCAGACCTCTTCTCCTCTTGCTTTGCCTCTTTTTCCTGCCTCTTCCATTTCGTATCTTCCTGAATTTTCCACCCTACATTGGCTCCTTGGATCTGAGCATATACCCTTTCCCATCCACATGGTTTTGTACTTACTATTTTCCTGTACCAATTTCTGGAAAGCCAGTGGTCTGCTTGGCAGTCCATCCCACTTTTCAAACTTTTCTTTAGCCAGCATGCAATTTAGAACTATCTGGGGTGCTGGAGTTTTGTCCAATGGCCTCAGCCACCCAAGCTGCATGCTAAAACGCACCTTCCAGTTTAAGCACCCCTAGTACAAACAGACCATTGTTCACAGATTGGAGTTCTGCTCAGAGAGTATCCCAGCTCTCCAGGCTTCTCAGTCTGACTCAGGCATGAAACATGCCTGGTTGACAGCTGGGCTCCAAGGTCTAGATGACAGAACAATGTGGCAGGGAGACAGGAGCTGGCATCGTTCAGAGATCTAAGTTATAGATTTGCAGAATATATAATGAGGAGGTGATGGCGATGGTCTTTGGTGCAGAGAAACTCACACTTTGGGATTTTCTGTCAAGAACAAGGTCAAGAGTCTAGGAGTCTGCATCTGACTAACATAGATAAACCATTTCAGCCGCACTAGGCCTCAAAGTGCAGAGCCCCAGAAATGAAGTCTCCTTGGAAAGGTGGCTAGGGAAGAGGATTTCCACGGCACTGCCTACCTCTCCTCAGGAGGCTTGTACCTGGTTCATTCCATAGAGGTAATGGTTCGGTCTTTGTGGGGAGGTGAACTTGAGTTCCTCTACTGGCGGCTGTTCATTCCCTCGGAACCCACTGACAAATGTCGGCTGAAAGTGTTTTCTGTGTCAGACGCTGATTTAGATTCTCAGCAAGATGCAGTAATGAAATGAACAGAAGCCTTTGCTCAGGGGCCCGTATTCTGTCTGGGCAGGTAAGTAATAAATAAACAACAAATCACAGCTTGAGGTGACATGAAGAAAACGTAGGTTGGGGGATGTGTGGGGGCTCTCTGAGGGGTGACAGGGGATCTGAAAGTTGAAGGATAAGGAGAAGCCACCAGGAGGTCCTCTACAGAAGGAGCCTTCCGGGCTGAAGGGGCTCCCTGGGGTGGGCACAGTACGAGCTTGCGGTAGTGAGGGGCGGTGGTAGGCAGGCTGGGTGCGGGGTGGGAAACTGGAGAAGTGAGAGCAGAGGGGGTGTCTGCTTCATCACGGGGGGTTGCTGAAGGGTTGAAGCAGAGGAGTGATAGAAATTTGTATAAAAAATGTCATTTATGGTTAAAAAGTAGGCTGTTATATGGGGAAGTGGGTGGGCAGGGGAAGGCATAGAACCAGCAACAGCCAAGGACAAGGCCTTCCATCTGACTTTCCCCACTCCCCAGGCCTGTGCTGCTGAGATCCCAGCATGCCTTGCAACCACCTTTGCCCAAACTTGCACTGTGCTTCCATCCATCTCTTCTGCTGGTTTAGGCTGGCCTGGGCTCGCTCCCTCTTCCCCAGCCCCCACTGCACAAGGGGAGGGAGCCCAGAACAGCTCTCTCCCACTCTGTGCAGTACCCTTTATTCTCTCCGCAGTCTTCCCACGGCCTTATCCTGAGGCTCTGGGTGAGTGTTCCAAAGCCAGCAAGATGCATGATCATGTCCCTCACACATGCAAATGCCATGGCAACAGCAACTCTCTGACAACAGCAAAGGAAACCAGACTGGAACTTGCCAATCCAGAGCCGACCATCTGTGAGGCCAAACCCTCCAAATGTTGCCCGTTCGAGGTGTTCACCTCCGTCGGACTTTCATGCACAGCAGAGGAGACATTTAAGTGGCAGGAGAATAAACAGTGGGTGCACACGAAATCCCTCTAAAATGTGCATTTTTCTGCCAATATGTAATGAAGAGCCTAAGAAAAAGAAGGAAAGAGAAGCTGGACTGATAGGTTTTAGTAATAGAAAACATATCATACAGGGAGGAACTCTTCACATTAAAAAATGGCCTGGTTTGTTTATATCTGTGACTCAATTTCTAAGCCCATCTTTTAGAATCACACTCTTCACAGAGGCAAGATTTGTGTATATTTTAACCAAAGGCCCCATACATGTAATGCTCTAGAGATTGGGTTCCCATGGCTTTGCCTTTCCTGCTAATAATATTAGTTTTCCTAGGGGACTTATAACATCTTCCAGGAACTAGGCTCAACCCCTCACATGTGTATTACCTCACTTACTCTTTGCCACAAACTTAGAAGAGACTCCACACTTACCTTCTTTTCTAAACAAGAGAAAACATGTTGAGAGCTGGTAGGGGCCCTGTTCGCCCAGCTAATGAAAGGAAAGAAGGAACTGAGGCAGGTGTAAACTCATTTGACCTTTGCTATGGAGTTAGCAGCCTGACCTCTTGACCCAAGAGCGCTGGTAGACGCTGCTATACGCAGGATCCAGTCATCATGGGGCCGAAAGCCAACATCTAGACCTTAAAGCTGCAATACGGAGTGTGAGCCATTGAGAAGACTGTGCCTAGCTCATCTCCAAAGCCTCAGCTCCTCCCTGGGACCACACAGCCTCAGCCTGCGGGTCAGAGCTTCCTCCTAACCCAGAGACTCCGGTGTTCCTCTGCTTCCCGCTCACCCCGCCCCCACGGCACCGAATCAGTGGTAAGTCCCATCTGTTCCTCCTCCCTATTGTGAGTTGAATCATGTCCCCCATAGAGAGTTGTGGAGGCCCTAACTCCCAGCATCTGTGAATCCTGTGTGGAAATAAACACTCTGCAGGTATGATGAAGTTAGACGCAGTCACCATCTCCCTCATCTAATATGCCTGGTGATTTTATAAGAAGGGACACAGGCAGACACATAGGAACACCATGTGACAAGGGAGTCAGAGACGACTGAGGTAACCACAGGCCAAGGAGCACCTAGAACTGAGACCAGAGAAGGCAAGGAAATGTCCTCCTTAGAGGCCGCAGATCTCAGGCTTTTTGGCGCCTTAATTTTAGACTTCCAGACTCCAGTATTGTGAGACAATAAATGAATGCTCTAAAGCCGCCTGGTATGTGATGCTTTTTTCCAGGAGCACTAGGACAGTGACACTTTGCCTCGGCCTTTATATCCCTGTGGGCATCTCCTGCCTGAGCCCTTCTCTCCTTTTCATCCGGCTGCCTGTGGGGCAGGAAGGCCGAGTCACCTGCGAGTGCCCAAAGATCCTGCACTGCCCACACCCTTGCCCGTGCTGTTCCTGTGCCAGGCTGCCTTCTCCTTGGCTGAGGATGAATTCCTGTCTGTGCTTCCAGTCAGGTCCAAGCTCATTCCCTTGGTGAGGTCTTGACTTCCGGGTGGAGTCCTCTGCGCTTCCCTTCAGCCCCCCACCCCTAGGTACCTGCCCATTATGCGACAGTGAGTTTTTGTGTGTGCCCTCTTCCTTACACCCTAAGCCTGAATTACCTGAGGGCAAGGAGTAGGTGCCCTGGCAGAGGTTAGGTTGGGTAGAGGCACAGAATCTGGATGGATTGTAACATAAAAAGTCTGGATTGCTGGACGGTTGGGTGATAGAAATTCCAGGGAAACATCAGCACCCCTGCCTCTCTGAGCAGTGGACCTCTGTGTGGGGGCCTGGGGTTGGTAGGGAGAGACCAGGATTTGCAGGGTTCCCAATGCTTACATAACTGTAAGGTTCCCTTTGAGAAAAGACAAGGACAGGACAAGGTTTCAGAAGAGGTCTGTGCAATGGGAGCCCCTAGTCTTCAGCTTTCATAGCATCATGGTGAAGTCACCCTGCTACTGACTGAGCAGGGAGAAGAGACACAGTCCGAGGGCCGCGGATGTAGCAGCTGTCACGCTTACTTCCTCCTGCCCTGACCGCTAACCGCAGGGAGCACTTTCACTGAGATTGCTTCCCTTTGAGGTCTGCAGGTCCCACTTCATCAGCAACACCCAGCTGCTTGTCCGGTCCTGCCCCTTTGCCCCTCAGCTCTGCTCCCTGAGATTCCTCCAGAAGTGTCCCGTGGCATATTCATTTCCAAACAAATTACCATAAACTGGGTGCCTCACAGTGACAGTTTATCCCCATAGCTCTGGAGCCTGGGAGTTTGCAATCCCTCTGGTTTCCAGGGGAGGATCCTTCCTTGATCTATCAAGCTTCTGATGGCTTTGGCCTTCACTGATTTGACAGGGCCTTCCCTCTGCATTTTCTGTCTTATGAGGACACTTGTCATTAGATTTAAGTGTCAGCCTCACCCATTTAAGTGTCATCACGAGATTCTTCACTTGCATCTCCAAAGACCTTTGTTCAAATAAGTGAGCATAGCTTTCAGACCACGGTACATGGAGACAATGACTTCCTCATGCCCCACAGGGAGGCCTGGGAGGAGTGAGGCTGAGAAGCCGCAGGGCTGCAGGCCCGCTCCTTGCATGTGAATGGAGAGGACAGTTCCAGCCACGCCCCTCTAGCAGCTGCAGTTCACGCCCCAGGGGAAGGTTGCCCGGGGCCTGCCATCCACTGCACTGCAGGTCCCAGGGTCTCCCCTGTGTCTCCTGTCCAGATGCAGCACAGGTTGCAGAAGAGGAAGTGTGCTTTACAGCCCGGCTCTGTGTCTCTGCCTTGCTTGTGCAGTGACACCCTGACTCCCACCAGCTCCCCTCTGCTTCCTGCTCTCACTGTCATCCGCCCCTGGCAGACACCCTTTGTAAATTCCTGGCTCTACACCCTCATTCCTGGTCTCTGTCTTCTCCCCACCTCCTCCTGGCTTCTTCTGCACACGCCAGAAAGGGTGGCGGGAAGGCCTTTCCCACTGCGTACACACTGGCTCCCGTGAGGTCCCTACGGGGAGGCAAAGCCTCAGTCTCCTTTCTGCCATCAGTGCTCAGTCCAGACCAGAGCCACACTGCAACCACCTTGACTTCACCCCACGCCTCTCTCTCTGAGAAAGAAGCTTCTCATACCCAGAGACACCCACTGCTGCTTCCATGATATTATCTGAGTTTTGTTATCTCCTGCTCTAGCCCCTACTTCACATCTTGGGCCCTCATCTGTCTCCTTTCTAGTGCTTTCTGCCATAGATGCACATTGCCCCTTCTCAGGTTTCCATGGAGACAACCTGACATCACTCTGTGTGTGTGTGTGTGTGTGTGTGTGTGTGTGTGTGTGGTTCTGAGGGTTGAACCTATGGGCCCCCTTATGCTAGAGTCATGCTCTATCATTAAGCTATGTCTTCACCCCTTTTTATTTTATTTTATTTTGAAATAGAGTTTCCCTAAGTTGCCCTGATGGCCTTGAATTTGTGATCCTCTTGCCTCAGCCTCCTGAGTAGCTGGGATTATAGGTGTGCTTTACTCAGCCAGTCCCAATCCCACTCCTGGGAGGTCACCTGCACCATCATCCTCACCTCCCTGGTGAAAGGGACTCTAAAGCTACAACATCATCTCTGTTGGTGGTCATGAGCTCTTCATCCAACACCCTGTTTGGGCCCTTCCTGTGATGGCTGAATTTCACAGGGGAAAAACCAGGAGCCTTTCCGGTTCTGAAGCAGAATCTCCTCCTCCAACAGCTTCTCATTCCTTTCCAGCAACAAAGCTGACTTTTTGGCCCTTCCAGCCAAGAGACCATTTCCTAAGACAATTTTCCTAAGTGATTCCTCCCGATGCAGGGACAGGGACGTTAACCAATGCTCCCCACCTCTTCACTCTTCGGATTCATGGCTACTTTTTGTCTCTGCTTACTTTTGTCTCTTTGCTCAAGGAGGTGGAAGCTGTACCTGAGGGCAAAGCCAGGCCTGGGTCCTTTGTAACCCCGGCCTCTGAATGCACAACAGACATAGCCTTCATGCCTGCTCTCCTCTCACAGTAGGGAAGGACGCCCTGAAGCTCAAGGTTACGCAGCCTTCCGATGAGGAAGTGGGATCCAATGCCTTGACTTCTGCCCTCCAGGCTCAGTAACTTAGCGATTCACATGCCAGTCCTTAGAGGCTTGGGGTTTGGCCACGTTCCACAGCCTTTTATGCTCAGGTGTAACTGAGAAGGTAAAATAGATCTTTAAAAATTAAGATGTTCCCTTTTAGAGAGAGACTGCCTCTCCTACTTCCACATACTGAGAGCATAAACTGCCACCCCTCCTCTCCTCAGCTCAGCCTCTGTCAAAAACAAACACAGACCAAACCAAAAAACAGCCCTATCTATTCAAAAGAAATCTGGCCACAGGAGGTTGGCCCCAGGAGGTTGGGATCCCGTTGCTCTCCACAGGGAGAGAGGAAAGGAACCGAGAATGGCCAGGAAACAAAACAGCTGAGAAATTTCCTCATTTATTGTTTCACTGTATTTTCCTCTCTCTTTCTTGCACACCTGAACAAAGGGAGACAAAGATTTGGCGGCAAAGGCATCCTTGTCTCCTTCGAAGCTATCTTTAAATGAACCTTTTCCTTTTTCACCAAAGACTGTCTCTGTGTCCTTGGGGAGAGGTGACTGGTACAGACCCGAGCGGCTAGGAACACAAGGACTGGGGACGGTGGGGACCCAGGACCCCCTTCCTCTGGCATTGCTCTTCCCAGCCCCTGCTCAGCCGGCTCCTACAGGAAGCCTTCCCTGGGTATCATTTCCTCTGGAGGAAACCGCCTTTGTCCCTGGAAGTGCAAATCTGGCTGCGAGAGGACAGGCCTCTTGGGAGCTATTGTTTGGCACTTCCTTCTTGGCAGTTGGCCTTGGGCTCCTCGGCCCTCTGCTGCCCAGCTGTCCAGAGCCTGGGTTCTCCCAAGGCTCCTGGCTGAAAAGGACTGGGAAAGCAGCCAGTTACCCAGTCAGATATATAGAACTTGGGCCTGCCCTCCAGGAGAGGAGGGCGTGAAGACCTCAATTCAGAACCACCCAGCCAATCCCTTTCCAACCTTCTCAGAGGCTGTGAGAAATAAGGCAATGATTATAATTTATGAGGCTGGGGATCAAGCTGAGGGCTGTGTGCAGGCCAGGCAAGTGCTCTACCACGGAGCTATCCCCAGGCCAGAAGTAGTTCTTTTCACTGTGGTAATACATGCACAAGATAAAACGTACCATTTTAACCATACAATTCTAACATTGAAAACGTTAATATAGTTGTGCAACCATCAAAATCATTCAAATCCAGAATTATGTTACTTTCCCAGTGAGACTCTGTCCCACTAGACAATGATTCCCCTCCAACTCCCTGACCACTGCCTCTTTTTGGGTCCCTGTTGTCCACCTGTACATTGTCTTTGGAGAAACATCTGTTTAAACCCAGTACCCGTTTTTGAATTGGGTTGTTTGGCTTTTGTGTGTGTTTGCTCTTGCTTGAAGCTGCTAGGTTGCAGGGTGGTTTAGTACGCAGTAGTAATAACAGCCTTCTCTTCACCACCACGAGAGAGCCTGGATTCTGCCCCTCTTATCCCGCTGATAGTGGGCTCCTGGCGGGCAGAAGCTGGTGGGGAGCCCAGAAGACAGCGTCTGCTCTACACTTGCTCACCTGGGCTGCCTCCGACCTGCCCCTCCCCCCCCTCCTCCATGGCTGTTTCACTAATCGTACTCCACTTTTCTTTAAGGAGTTCCTCGCACATAGCCATAGCACTCAGGCCTAGTGGGAATACTCAGGGGCGTTGCTGGGAAAACCTCAGAAGCTCGTGTGCCCCTGCTGGTTTCTGTCTGCATGGATCCCAGGGTGGTGGTTGGGGCAATTCCATCTTACTGATCTAGGGCAGGGAGGGTGAACTGGATGTCTCCCTGCAATGTTGAGCTGCTAAGCTAGGATCCCCACGCTCTCAGAGCTCACGTTAAGGGCAAACCCCAAATCATACGTGTTCAGGCTGCCAGTGCTTATGCTTTTCATTCCTGGAAGCCAAATACCTTCTTAGCCAACCTAGGAGCTCATCCAGGACTTGAGCTCGATTCTTTTGGCTTTGTCCTTTGATATGGTCTGTGTTCATCTTGACCAGAGTCCCATAAACCTACCGTCCTCTCCCCATTGTACCTCAGTTCACTGGGTCTCCTTACCAGGAAGGAGTGCATCACAACCCCCCCATCTGATTGGCTCCAGCCAGCTCACCGAATCCTCTCTGAGTCTGGACCCCTGCTTCAAGACTATCTCCTCACCCTCCCCTAAGCACTCTTGTCCTATGGCCTGTCCTG
Organism: Dinomys branickii; assembly: GCA_004027595.1. Classification (NCBI taxonomy): domain Eukaryota; kingdom Metazoa; phylum Chordata; class Mammalia; order Rodentia; family Dinomyidae; genus Dinomys; species Dinomys branickii. The sequence continues at coordinate 14,237 of PVLD010020843.1, read as the reverse complement.
AACCTGGCAAGCTGCTGCCTACACATCACTGCCTGGATCACACAGCCCTATGCCCGGCCCTATGCTTCGCCAAATACGGACCCCATAGAAGGCGCCTGCTATAGAGGGGCTCCTGTGCTCAACCCCTGTGTGCCTGTCTGAGGCATGCTCTGAGCGGTGGAGGAGCTATCCAACCGTGCTTGGGGTGGGCAGGAAGTCTCAAGCAGTGTGTCCTGTGTGAGCTATGCCAGTAACATAGGCTGGACATATTTGTCGGAGAATATTGAATAATAATAAATACACGAGCTATGTTAATTTCATTAGCTTTGTCTGGCTGAGTACTCAAGAGTCACCCAAGATTCATTTGATGGCCAGTGAGCTGGGCAATCACAGGTTCTTGTATTCCACACCTCAGTCACACATCACACTTCATACAATGATAGCTAGGTGACAGAATGGCTAAGAAAAGGTTAACCAGTGGCTGTAGGACGGAAGAGGCAGCACCCAAAGCAAAGGCTGAGAGCCCACAGCAATGTGAAAAGTCACCCTAGGTGACCAGATAAGATGAGAGACCAGGCAGAGTTTGGAGGCTGCTCTCCTTGGGGGTTGGAGGTTTGCTGAGAGGCAGAGTTGGCTCAAAGCCCAAACCGGACAGAGGCAGTTCTGGTGGGCTGCGTAGTCAAGTAGAGAGAATTCATTGCTTTTTAACCTCATGTTGCATTCATCAGGCGCTCAATAAGATGACAGGTCGCTGTGGTACTATAGCACCCTAGTGTTGGGTGTCCTTCCTTTCATACCACCCAGGTGAAGGGGGTTGCACTGTTTGTTGATCAGGTGTATCTGGTGGCTCAAGGGCCTGCTTTTTTCTGACAGATGCATTATGTGTCCATGCGGCCCTGATTTAGTTTGATAAGTTAAGGTGGTCATTTTTTGTTAGCATGATCCCTTTATGAGTTTGTCCCATATGTTGTCCCATGCAGCTGGGCATTGTTTTTGTAGATAAGTTTGTTGTGTCCAATAGCTGGTGGCGATTTGTTTGCACAGACAAATTACCAAGTCATTCTGCCTCGGCATTTGCACTCAGTAGAACAAACTGCTGTTTTATGAAGCGAAGTCACTAAGGGTAGCAGAAAGCCTGACTGCTGTTGCTCCACACATCACAGGGTGCCCCGCAGCCTGCTCTCTGCATGCACGCCACCTGAGCGTCTGCAGGCAAAAACATGCAGGAGCTGGGGAGTCAGTCCCTGCAATGGTTTAGACTTGAAATGCCCCCTACAGCTCATGCGCTATAGGCTCGGTTGCTGGCTGATGGGGGTGAGGGAGCAACTGGATTATGAGGACTCTAACTTCAAAAGTGGGTTAATCCATTGATGAGACAGACCATAATATGATGGCATTATATTGGGAAGTGGTGGAAATGTGCAAAGTCTGATTAAAGGGAACAGGTCGGGGGTATGAGCTCGGGGTCTTTGTCTGGACCCGGGCCTTCCTCTTTGGCTCTCTGCTTCCTGGTTTCCGTGAGATGAGAAGCTTCCCTCTGCTGTGCATCTCTGGCATGATGTTCTGCCTTGCCATGGCCCTAAAAGCAATGCAGCCAGTTCACAGTGGATCGGAACCTATGTAACCCCGGATTGAAACAAACCTTTTCTCCTTTATGTTGTTTATGTGAGATATTTTGTCACAGTGACAGAAGGCTGACCCTGCCCTCCACAGTCTTCTAGAGGTGCTCGCGGCAGCTACCTGTGCATTAGGGTTCCCTTTACTAATGTTCTCCCAGAGCACTCCCTTCACGGTGCTGGGGTCGCCTCCCCAAGTCAGTTGTACTGAAGCCTCTCTCAGCACTGACTCCTGGGTGACAGCAGGGAAGGAGAAAAGAGCCCACACTGAGACTCCCACGGACCTGGGTTTGACTCAGCCTTGCCACTTCCAAGCCATGTGACTTTGGCAAAGTCTCTATCCCTCTTTGTCTCATTTTTCTCCTTTAGTGGGAGCAATACTAACGCCCCAAGTGTCTCTCGTTGCATTTGCTGCTGGACTGGCCCCTGGAACCCAGCCTCTGATGTTTTTCAGCAGTTGAGGAGGGGAAAATCCTGAGGTGAGGAGGTTGAACTTCAACCTCCTCAACCTACTGACCTGCAACTTGGGGCCTAAAGGGAATAATGAGGGTCCAAGAGGTAGCCTGACCTGGCTGCCACGGTGAGGTGTGTGGTGCTGGGTGGTCTGCCCTGAAGAACAGAAGGTTGTGAAAGGGCAGGGGACCAGCTCTGCAGGATGTCTGCAGCCCAGGATGACCTCCTCCTCCTCATGCTGCGCAGAGCAGCTGCCAGGCCAGATGTACACAACTGTACTCCGGGTGAGGAACGAGTGGGAGCACTTGTGATGCTGTGTGACAGAAGCAGTGGCAGCTGAAGCACAGGCCCACAAAGGGGCTGCTTCCAGATTTCCTTGTCTGTAAGCAGGAAGCAAGAGGGAGGGAAGGAGGGCGAGAGAGGAAGGAGAGATCATGGCCTTCCCGCTGACCTATAAGGCTCGGTAAGACAGTAATTAGAATGTCAAAATAGGTTTTATTTGTACCTCAGGCTGGTAAAGTTGGTGAAACCTATTTAAACAAGCAGACACCTCACAGGCAGGTGTAGGAATTAAATCAAGCGTTTGAAAGGAAGTCCGGTGCCTATCATGAGAGCGGTGTACGAAAGACGCTGCATCTTTTCCATCCTTCCCTTCGTCTTGAGAGCCCTCTGGACACCATATTTAGTCTGTGCTCCTGGGGCCGAGTTGGGACTGACACATCATAGGCGCTCAAGCAATGTCTGGCGATACCTAGGAGACGTGAACACTGGCCACTTCTAAATCACGATGCAGAGAGAGGTAGGGTCCTTTGACCTTGTGCCTGACTTCTCGGTTGCCTTACCTCAAGCCAGCCCTGAGCCAGGCTTGATTTTCTAGCTTCTACCAGCCAAGGTAAGGTACAGACCTGGAGCAGGACCCTCTTCTTGCTGGGAGGAGGCCCGCATGTTTTTCTCCTAGTCCTGAGGCTGGACAGCTTCACTTGGACGGCCTCCTCATTTCTAGCTATCTTATTTGTTCAGCCACACAAGGGCCTCCCCCAGGTTTCAGAGGTAGATGATCGGAGATTCCAGACACTAACGTCTAATGTGATGACATCAGGTTTGGTACAAAGAAAACAACATGTAGAAGCCAGACCAGCACTCCACTCAGCACCAGGTCGTTGAACGTGACCTATCTTGTGGTTAAGGTTGGTTTGGGCACATTCCAAGGAAACTCATGTTGGTTTGGGTTAAGGGATGCACTCACGCTCCTCTCCCTCCCTCCCTCCCACTCTCTCTCTCTCTCTCTCTCTCTCTGTCTCTCTCTCTCTCTCTCTCTCTCTCTCTCTCTGTTACTACTGTAGTGGTGAGTGAGTGAATGATGAAGCTCTGATTCAACAAACCTTCCTAGACAGTGATGCTGATAGTGTCTTCATTTCTGTCTCCAAATTTTTTTCAACATATTGGTTAACTCATTTGAACCTCACAACACCCAGGAGATGAATGTACCTGTCATTTTAGAGATGAAGAAAACACAGATTTTTTAAAAAGTAACTCATTTTCACAGAGCTAGAACTCAGGAGCCAGGATCAGACTCAAGCTCTATGACCGACTCCTCCAGACTTGCTGCCACATCATGGGTAAATGTTTGCCAGGCACTGGGCGCAGAACAGTGGAGGATTCCTGGGCAGGCAGGATGGGTTGTGCTCAGGAAGTCTATGTTTTACTGTGGCTGAGGATGGATGCACCCAAGGTCTTGAAGACAGGTGATAACTGCAGTGATCAAAGAACCAACCATGTAGGAAGAACCCAGAGCAGGAGATTTCATCTGGAGCAGAAACCCAGGGAAGCTTATTGGAGGTAGTTTCATGACTTGTCCATTGTGCTGATTTGGATTGCAGTCAGCTGCATGTACTGACGACCACGCACAGTGGCTTAGCCGTTTGGGAGGTACTGTTCTTGCGGAATGGAAGCCTGGAGCAGGCATCCCACGCCTGGAGGGACCACTCAGGGTGAGGCTCCTCCTAGCTTCATGCTGTTCCATCTTTGGGGCTTGGAGCTGTCCTTAGGCTGCAGCTCCTCAGCTCCATCGGTGGACTTTGAGTTTCAGTCCAGGAAGAAGAGAGATAGAGCAAAGATCAAAAACAAAAGTTGGGTGTAGGCTGAGTCATTTGAATTTGCTGGGCCTGTGGCCAACCCTCAGGGCATAGGAGTCCTCTTACCCAGGCACATGTTCCCTTAACGAGGCAGGTGGGTAGGTATTGAGTGGGCCCTGGGCAGGATCTGCCCCAACTTGTAAGCTGGGTGGGAACCCTGAACAGGATAGCGGGTAAGAAGCGGATCCCTGAGCCCAGAAAGAGGTGATACGGAGGGAGGCTGGGTGGAAACATGCAAACTGGGGGTACACTGTGGTCGGAGGGGTGCGGCCATTGTGTGTATGGTTGGGTTTGTTCATGCATGTGTGTCTACTCGTGTGTGCATATACAGATGCATGCGAGGGTACATGTGTTCATGTGTTGCTGTGCTTAGGTGGTAATTACAGTGGTGGAGGAGGAAAGAGTTCAAGCATGAAGGCTTTGGGAAGTTCTGACTGATTCCAAGCTGGTTCTCCAAAACACATGTGAGTGACTTGGTGGAGTTACAGTGGCAGCGTGGTGTGGACGGGAGAGGAGAGAGCCCAGGAGCAGGAGACTGGGGAGTGGGGGCTGTTAAAAGGGGAAGCTCGGAGCTGATGGCATTTCCAGGTAGGTGGATTTAGGAACCATTTCTGCAGGTGTCCTGGGAAAAAGTATAACTCAGTGACCATGCCACGGGCTTGGGGTCAGGCTCCCTGGGTTCAAATCTTGGCTCTAGCACTTTATGCATGACCAATCATTAAATTCTGTATGCCTCATTCTTGGTACATGTACATGGGAAATAATAATTTTCCCAGCACCTAGAAGATGTAAACCTGATTACTTGAGCAGGGCACCTAGCATGTAAATGCAAATGACTATTAGTCGCTATGATGACAACAGAGATACGAGGCCCCGTTTCATCAGAGGGTTTGTCTGCTTCTTTACAGGTGCCCTCACTGGCCACTAGCATGCTGGATGTACAGACACAAGTTTGTACATTCCCTCTCCTGTATGGAGGCCAGGGAGCCCCTCAGGCCTACGCATCCCTAAGCATCTGCTCTGAACCTGGGCTAGCCAGCTGGCACCTGGCCAGGATGCCCTGAGAAGTTGCTTCCAAGAATCATCGATAAAAATTTCCAGGGACTGGCACAGTTCTCTCTGTTACCAGTGCCCGCTTTGCCTGGTAGTTTGCTTTTCTTCCCCAGGAGTGTGTGGTCTCCAGGGCCAATGGAGTGTCAGTGCTGAGTGGGCAGTGATTAGCCCGTATCATTCTGGGCCTAGTCCTGTATGTAAGTCCACGCAGAGCCCAGTGTCAGCACATAGTTAGCACAAATTTGCTCACAGTCCCTGTCTGCTCTCCAGTGCTGTTCCCGTCCAGTGGGGAGACTGACAACTAGGGGAGCAGCACCAGTTGGTGTACTGCCTGCTACCGCGAGCGAGCGTTCTGCAAGGGGGCCGTGGGAGTGCAGGGAGGCTCCAGCTCAGAGCCGCTTCCTGCTGGTGATGATGTCCAAACTGAAGAACAAGCCAGAAGCAACATTTGAAGAAATCATGTCTGGGCACTTCCCAATTGATTAGATGTTAAGTCACAGAAGCAAGAAACTCTAAAAGCACCGATCAAAGTGAATAAAGCTGGGTGTGGTGGCACTCAGGAGGCTGAGGCAGGAGGATTGTTGTGAGTTTGAGACCAGCCTGGGCTACAAAGTGGGCTCAAGCCAGCCTGAATGGCATACAGACACTCTGTCTCAAAAAAAAAAAAAGAAAAAGAAAAAAGCTAATAAAAAGAAGGTCCTACCTAGATATATCACTGGCATACTAGTCAAAAAAGATCAGAGAGAAAAACTTTTTTTTTTTTTATTTTAGAAACATAAAAATACAAAAACATATTGACAAACAGACACCCATTATCATAGAAAATAGTACAATCACAACTAATCTATAGACAAGGTGATATGGTCTCAACAGTAGTTGTTGCTTTATCCATTGATATCTTCGAATTGTAGATGTATGGACCCATATACAGACATGCAAATTTAGTCAGA
>PVLD010020842.1:0-32895 GCA_004027595.1 Dinomys branickii | reverse complement strand
CACACATACATATATATTTGCCTCTTTCTTCCTTTTCTCCTTTCCCTCATCCCATCTGTTCTTTACTTTTGAACAGATTTCCTTCACGCCTCTTAGTTTATTTTCCCACCCTCAGGTTCTTACACCAGTGACACAATACGTTGTTTGCACATGTACCTCTGATTCATTTCACTTACGAGTATGGTGTCTAATTGTGACCATTTACCTACAAAGGTGGGGCCGTATTGTTGTTGAACAAAAACCAGAGATTTTATTTTGAGTAAGTTAGCTGTCTCTTTTTTTCTAGTATTCATTTGATAGTAACCATTAGTGTTTTTCCTGTTATAAAGCTATGGGTTATTATAAAAATTCAAATGTAATAGAATTATAAACTCAGGTTGCAGAAGGGGTAACTTAACAATGTGTGGAACTTGCTGGATGTGCTGGGTTATACACCCGTAATCCCAGCAAACTGAAGCAGGAACTAATGGTGAGTTCGAGGCAGCCTGGACCACGTAGCGAGACCTTGTCTCAAAAAAAAAGCAGAACTTTTATTTGCCACCGTTTGGAGGTTGGAGGTTTCGTGATGCTGTGTCCTCACATGGCAGAGCCAGAGGGCTTGCTAAGTGCCAAGGTAAACCTCTACTGGAAAGGGTCTTATTCCCATTAGTAAGAGCTGGCCTCGTGGCCAGATCTTCCCTTAAGGGTCTCACCTCTTACTACTGTCACATTGTCAGTACCTGAATTTTGAAAAGAATCTGAACAACAAAAATACCACAAATATCTAGAGATATTTTCTGCTAAACTGACATCCAGTTTTGTTGAGCTCTGAGGTTCTTCATGACCAAATAGCATTTAAGCCTTTTTCTCCCTAATACTTAATGTAATATTCTACCTGTTCCCCATTTTCTCACATTTGTACCAAACACATTATATCTTTTTCATTTCTATTACATGGAAAATAGTGTATGTATAATTTTGTCTACTAGAAGAATAGTGTTTTGTGGAGAATTGTTGGCCTGCTGATCTAGCTCCGTTGACTATTTATTTGGTTATGAGTTTGGTGCACTTAATGAGGCCAAGGTTACTGACTTGTTCTCATAAAAACCAGTTAGCTTTTTATCTGCCCCTTTTGTGCTAGCCTCAGGTGATTGTACTGCAGGTTGTAAGGAGGCAAGAAAGTGAGGTTAGAGTAGCAGTCCACGCATTATTATTATTATTACTACTACTACTACTGCTGTTACTGTTCAGTTTTGAGACACTGCCTTGCCACGTATTCCAGGCAGGCCCTGAACTTGCAGTGATCCTGCTTGAGCTTCCTGAGTGCTGAGATTACAGGCATGTGCCACCATGCCCAGCATACCACTCATTAATGGATGATAATTAAGTTAACAGCTACTGGGATTTTTAATGTTATTGGTTATTTTGAGACAGGGTCTCACTGTATAGTCCAGGCTGGCCTTGAACTCACTCTGTAGCTCAGGCTGTCCTTGAACTCTTGGTAATCTTACTGCCTCAGCCTCGCCAGTACTGGGGTTTCAGGTGTGTGCACCACGCCCAGCTAACAGCTATTGTTTATTGAGTACAGTTCACTGGCATGTACCAAGTGGCAGTATCCCCATGTTATAGATTAGGAAACTAAAGTGCAAAGAATGTAAAAAACAAGCCAAGATAAAAAAAAAATGTTGGACGTTTGCTTCCCTTGTCTCTAATGTTCTCTACCACATACCTTTATATTGAAAGACAAACTTGTTTTCAAAGATGTGTGTGAAACAGTCCTGCCCTTGAGGAGCTTACAGTTTTCTGAGGTTATGCATATAAACCACTAACTGCGATGTGGCGATATATAACATAATGAAAGTATGGTTATAATTTAGAAGCTGGGCTTGGTGGGGCACACCAGTAATCCCAGAACTCTGGGAGGCTGTCAGGAGGCTTGCAAGTTCAGGGCCAGCCTGGGCAACTTAGTGATTTAGTGAGACCTTATCTCAGAATAAAAAAAGTATTGGGGATGTAGCTCAACATGAAGGCCCAGGGTTCAATCCCCAGTACTGCTACCCACAAAAAGTATGTGTATAATTTATTTATTTATTTTTATTTTTATTATTTTTTTTGGCGGTACTGGGGATCGAACTCAGGACCCTGCGCTTGCCAGGCAAGCGCTTATTCCACTGAGCTATATCCCCAGCCCCAGTATGTGTATAATTTAGAGTTGTTTTATAGGCAGCAAGTGTCTAGAAGACTGCAAAGCTAGTTTTCCTTGTTTTTCATTCCCTTATTCAAGTATTTCCTGAGTTCCAATTAATTGCCTGTAGTGCTTTGAGGTACTTGAGACACATCAATGAATGAAACTCTCTTTGTCCATCTTCTACTTCATTGGAAACCAGATGCTAAAAAATTGAACCTAAGGTAGCAACTTATATAGTACGTTCCGAGGCAAAAAAGGCCATGGCAAAAGTGAAGCAGGGCGAATGGCACTGGGAATGTTAGGACAGCACAGCAACAAAAGCTACGCTTGCACTTTTTTGTGGGGAGAAGTAATGGGCCTTCACGTTGAGCTACGTTCTCAGCCCTTTCTCATTTTGTATTTGAGACAATCTCACTTAGTGCTTGAATTCCAGGCTGGGCTCAAAGTTGGGAGCCTCTTGCATTAGCCCCCTGCAGTGCTAAAGTTAGAGGCATGTGCCACTGCCGGCTGCACTTTTCCTTTTTGGTGTTTTGGGTGTTTTTTAGACAGGGTCATGTTTGTTACGCAGTTTGAGCCTCCTGAGTGCTGGGGTTACAGATGTGCAACACCATGCCCAGCGAAAAGTTCAGTTTTATATTTAATAATATTTATGTATTTCCAATGGAGAACTTAGAAATTATAAAAGGATATAGAAATCTCTTATAATTTCTCCGTCCTCTATAAACATTTGGTTGTCTTCAGTGAAATTCAGTATTGAAATATTTTTATTGCATAACTTAAACACAGTAATGTGCATAAATCCTGTGTATAGCTTAATATATTTTATGTATGTATATATGCATGTAATCATCGTTCCAGTTTTTATTGTGTGTGGGTGTGTGTGTATTTGATAGTGTGAAGTGTAAAATTTTGTTTTGACTTTTTTTACCTGATGTTCTATCATGAGTGTTTCTCAGTTTCAGGGCTGTAGTCTCCTCAAATTTCACTGATTATAGTTAGGAGTTATTCAGTTATAAGGAACAGAAATCCACTCAGCCTGATGAGGGTCTATTTCACATTGTGACATGTTCTATATTTACAGATAATTTCTTAAAGGAATATCTTACATCAATACAAAGATCTTTCTGCTGGACATTTGGGGTACTTACAATTATTGTAAGAATCCATGTGTACTTACTTTTACAGACTTAAGGGAGTCATTTTGTAGCATTAGTTGCTAAAACCAGATTTTGTTGAGTCTAAGGAATGCACATTCTAAATTTTAATAAATATTATCAGATTACTTCCTTCAAAGTTTACCATTTAGACTCCCACCAACAGTATATGAGAGTCTATACTCTAATAAAATACTGTTGCTTTTCTAAAGCATCCTAACTTTCTAGGAAGAGTATATCTTGTTTTAATTTACATTTAATTATTTGTGAGGATGAGCATCTTTTCATGTATTTCATGTGCTTTGTATATTTCTTCTACAAATTGCCTGTCTAGGTCTTTGTTCATGTTTCTGTTGTGGTGTTTTATATTTTTCTGATTGATTTATGGAAACTCTTTGTTAGTAATATATTTTTTTTTTTTTTTCGGTACTGGGGATCGAACTCAGGACCCTGCGCTTGCTAGGCAAGCGCTTATTCCACTGAGCTATATCCCCAGCCTGTTAGTAATATTTTGTCCTATGTGTTTCAAATGTATTTCTACATATTTAAAACAGTTGACTAGGAAACACCAAAATTTCAAAAATGTAATGAAAAAATAGTTACACACATAATAAATACATATTTGTAAAATTAGGATCCTCAAGCTGGCATTGAGGTGTGTGTCTATAATGCCAGCACTCTGGGCTGCTGAGGCCGGAGAATTGCAAGTTGGTACCCAGTCTCGATAACTTAGTGACTTAGAGAGACTCTGTCTCAAAAAAATAAATAAATAAATAAAAAGGGACAGCTCAGTGTGAAGGTCCTGGGTTTGATCCCCATTACTGAGGGTTTGGGGCAGGGAGAGTATCAACATCAACAGGGAAACAGGATTTTGTATTTTCCTTTTTTTTTTTTAATTTGAGATAGGGTGTTGGAAAGTAGCCCAGGCTGGTCTGGAACTCACCTAGCTCTTTTTCAGTGTACTCTTTCCTATTATTAAATGTATATTGAATACTTTCTTATACCCTTAAGTATTCATAAACATAACTTCTAGTTTTTGACATACTTTTTAATTTTACAACAAATATACTTTATATAAATCTTTGTGTTTGTTTCTTTAGTATAAATATGACAATTATTAGGCCAAATTAGATAAACGGTCTTGTGCATGGTAAGCAGGTGTTCTGCTCCTGAAGTGTATCCCTATCCCCTATAATGTTCTTCTTGAAATTGATGTGTCTGTTTACCCTTACCCTGTCTTGCCATAATTTATTTATACACATATCCATGAACAGACATTTGGATTGTTTCCACTTTTGGCTGTTGTAAATTGTGCTGCTGCAAACATTTATGTATATGTTTTTATTTGAACACTTGTATAGGTATGCATTTTAAGGAGTGGGAGTGATGGATCGAGTGTTAACTCTTTAGCTTTTTTTAAAGTTTTCTTTTTTATTGGTACATTTTATTTTAGGAATTCTAAGTACTTTATTTTTAAAATTTATTTTTAAAGTAAAAGAAAGAAAACATATTAACAAACAGACATCCATTTACAAAATAGCATAAGAACAACACAAACAATAGTTACAGACAAAGTGGTAGGAAATTAACAATGGTTGTTGTATTACTATTGATATCTTCAAAGTGGTTTCTCAAGAAAACAAATAGAGACATGCAATATTGATCAAACAAGTAATCATTAATTGTTCCTTTGAGTAAAGCAATAGAAGACAGTAGTACAACTGTTAGCTATCCTGTCTATACATACATACGTGATTTCCCCTTATTGGTACATTTTAGCTGTATGTAATGATAACATCCATCATAGAGAATTTGTACCTATACATGCTACATCTTGCTTCTTTTTTTCCCATTTCCTTCCACTCCCTTCAACTCTTCTTCCTCTTCTTATTTACAAAAGCTTTGTTTCCATTTTTTATGTATGTATGTATGTATTGATTTTTATTAAGTTATTGGTACATTTTAAGTGTACACAATAATCACATTCATTATAGGGAATTTGTACCAGTACATGTTATAACTTGATCCTTTTTTCCTCATTTCCCTATGCTTCCTTCAATTCCTCTTCCCCTCCTTTTTAAAAGCTTTGTTTCCTTTTTTTCTCATGTTTTCCTTTTCTCTTCCTTCCTTCTCCCCTGCCCCTTGCTAGTTTTCCTTCACATTTGAACATTTTCTTCCTATTTCCCAATATCTACTATACATCTTAGTCCTTTTCAGTTTCTCACACAAGTGAAACAATGCAATATTTAAACATGTGTGTCTAATTTATTTCACTTAAAGAGTATGGTCTGAAGGTGCATCCATTTAGCTAGACATGTCTTGAGCTTATCCTTCTTTATGGCAGAATGGTATACTATTGTGTAGAAAAAAACCCACATCATCTTTATCCATTCATCAGCTGATGGGTATTTGGGATGTTTCTAAAAATTAGCTATTACAGACTGTGCCACTGTAAACGTGAGTGTGTGTGTGTCACCATGGTACGATGTTTTAAATTCTTTTGGGAAGATACCCAGAAGGGGAAGAGCTTGGTCAAATGGAACCTTCAGTCCTAGTGTTTTAAGAAATCTCCACACTGATTTCCACAGTGGTTGCACAAGTCTACACTCCTACCAACTGCGCAGAAAGGTTCTTTTCTCCCCACAACCCTGCCAGCATTTGTTATTGGTTGATCTCTTGATAATAACCATTCTTTCTGAGGTGAGAGGGAATCTCAGTGTTGTTTTAATTTGCATGTCTTGAATGACCATGATCTTGAACATTTTTCAATATATTTATTTGCTATTTGTACTTTATCTGAGAAGCGTCTATTCATTTCAGATACCAGTTTTTGGATTGGGTCTTTAAATTTGGGGAAGTCTGATTGTTTTGAGCTTTTTTTTTATATATTCTAGATATTAGTCTTTTGAGGAATAGCTGGCAAAAATTGTTTTCCACTCTGTGGTTTATCTCTTCACTCTGTTGGTGGTTTCTTTTGCTGTGCAAAAGCTTTTTAATAAGATGAGATCCCAGTTGTTGATTTTTAGTGATATTTTCTATGCAATTGAGGTTTCGTTCATCAAGTCTTTGCCTACACCAGTGTCTTCAGCAGCCTTGCCTTTTGTCTTCCAGAAGATTTAGTGTCTCTGTTTTAATATTTAGATATTTGATCCAGTTCACTTTTAGTTTAGTGCATGTTGAAAGATACGAGTCTATGTTAATCTTTGGCTTGTGGGAAGCCAGTTTTTCCAGCACCATTTATTAAAGAAGTTATCTTTCTTTCAGTGAAGGCATTTGGCTCCTTTGACAAAGATAAGGTGGCTGAGTATGGTGAGTTGTTCTTGCCTCTTCTAATATATTCCATTGATCCTGGGGTCTGTTTTTTTGTCAGTACCATGATTTTTTTTTTTTTTTTTGTCTTTTTGAGACAGGGTCTCACTATGCAGTTTAGGCTGGTCTTGAACTCACTTTATAGCCCAGGCTGGCCTTAAACTCATAGTGATCTTCCTGCCTCAGCAGTGGGAGTGTGCTGAGGTTATAGATGTGTGCAACCATAGCTGGTGGTACCATGCTGTCTTTATCACAGTAGCTTTGTAATGTAATTTCAAGTAAGAGATTGTGATGCCCCCTGCCTTGCTTTTGTTGCCCAGAATTATTTTTGCTATTCTAGGTCTCTTCTGGTTCCAGGTGAATTTTAGGATTGTTTTCTCTAATTCTGTGAGGTATGCTATTGGTATTTTGATTGGGATTGCATTAAATCTGTATCACAATTTTGCAAGTATGGTCATTTTTATTATATTTGTTGTTCCTACCCAAGAACAAGGAATTTTTTCCGTGTTCTTTTTACTTTTCTTTTTTGGGTTTTTTGAGATAGGGTCTTGCATTGTAGTTTGATATTGCTTCCCTTTCAATTTCGTTAAGACTTTGGGACATAGGAGTGTTAAGTCTTCTCTAAAGTTTGATGCCAGCATAAGCAAGCTACTGAGACACTGACTCAAAGTATAAAGAGGGTTGGAGATGTAGCTCAGTGGTAGAGTGTCCCTGAGTTCAGTCCTCAGTACCTGCCCAGTGAAATGAATTAATATATTAAATGTTCACTGTTACTAACATTTTAATTTCCATTTGTTTGTTTGTTCATTTGGTTTTTGAGACGGTCTCACTATATAGTTCAGGCTGGCCTTGAACTCACTATGTAGTCCAGGCTGGCCTTGAACTCACTAAGTAGCCCAGGCTGGTTTCCAACTCATGGCAGTCTGCCTCAGCCTTCCAAGCGCTGGGATTACAGGCATGTAATGCACTGCCATGCCTGGCTTACTTCAATATAATTTTGATACCGATGGGAAGTAGTGACAGAGTAATACTGCTTCATACATTACCCCATTTGTGCTCGGCAGCAGTAGCATAAAGGAAGTCCAGTTCCCATTTTATAGATCAGGCGATTGATGCACAGTACAGTTAGGTAACACAGCTAATGATATGAAGAGAGACTATTGAGATCTGTGAGAATGCAGAGTTTATTCTTTTTTAGAAAAACTAAATAGCTATTGTTGGGCATTGTGGTATGGGCTTGTAATACCAGCACTTGGGAGGCTGAGGCAAGAGGCGAACCGTGAGTTTGAGGCCAGTGTGGGCTACATAGCAAGTTCAAGTCCAGCCTAAACTGCATAGTGAGACCCTGTCTCAAAAAAACCAAAAAACCTAATGCTGTTAAAATAAATATACATAAAGTGTGTGTCTCAGTGTGCACTGTGGCAGCATTTCTCTGGACTGTGTACACCTGTTTGCCTTCACTCCAGGATCAGTATCTGCCTTCCCACTCACCAGCTGTAACCACTGTTCTGACTTTTAACTGCATGGTTCTGTCTCGTACTTTATATAATTAATCATATACTGTGTACTCTTTTGTGTGTGGATTCTTTTGCACAATATTATGTTTGACAGAATCATTCATTTTGTATGTAGTTTTAGGTCGTTCATTCTCATTGCTGTATAGTTTTCTTTTTTGGTTTTTTGAGACAGAGTCTCACTATGTAGTGCAGGGTGGCCTTGAACTCACTAAGTAGCCCAGGCTGGTTTCCAACTCATGGCAGTCAGGGCTGGGGATATAGCTCAGTGGAATAAGCGCCTGCCTAGCAAGCGCAAGTTCCCGAGTTCGATCCCCAGTTCCGCCAAAAAAAAAAAAAAAAAAAAAAAAAAAAAAAAAAAAAAAAAAAAAAAAAAAAAAAAAAAAAAAAAAAAAAAAAAAAAAAAAAAAAAAAAAAAAAGGGCTGGGGATATAGCTCAGTGGAATAAGCGCTTGCCTAGCAAGCGCAGGGTTCTGAGTTCGATCCCCAGTACCGCAAAAAAAAAAAAAAAACAACTCATGGCAGTCTGCCTCAGCTTCCCAAGTGCTGGGATTATAGGCATGTACCACCACCTCTGGCTATTGTATAGTTTTTCACTGTGTATCTTTATCTCAGTTCTAAAATTTAAAGGGATATGAATAGTTTCAGAGTCTTGAATATTATGGTATTGATATGTTGTGAACATTTACCTAAGTACATTTTTTGTTCATATTTTCTTGTATCCTGTCTATTCTCTTTTTATTCCCTTATTGGTGCTTTTAAAGAACAAATGTTTTAAATTGTACTATTAATTTTTTTCTTTATGTGTGGTACATTTTGTATCTTTGCTATTGTGAAGTTTAAAAGATACTTTATGTTTTCTTAAGACTTTTTTATTCTTCACATTTAGATAGGTAATTTTAGAGCTAATTGTTTTAAATACTATGCTTGTAACATTACAACTGGCTTAAAAAAGTATCTCTATGCTTTTTTTTTTTTTGGCTATTTTCCATATTCTACAGAGTGAAAGAGCATTTCTGTTGCTCACAGCTGGACTTGGAGTACAAGAAGTCTTTGATGTGACCAGTACAGTGCTTTTAATGCACGTTTTGTGAAACGAATGCTAGTCTTTGTGCTTTGATATAGTACAATTTATGAAACTTTAGTGATTAGAAAATTCTGTAAAAGAAGAGTTTATTACTATAAAAGTCTTGTGATAAAGTCCACTTTCCCTTCTGTTATTGAAGTTAAATTAATAAGAAGTATTCAGCTACTCTTTTGTCTTTTTATGGTGTTTAAGATTGAATTAAAGGCCTTGCACATGCTAAATAAGTGCCCCTGTCACTGAACTGCATCCCCATCCCTTCCATCCCTTTTTACATTATATTTTTTGTTTGTTTCGGTTTTTGAAACAGGGCCTTACTATCTAGTTCAGCCTGGCTTTGAACTCAGTATGTAGCCTAGGCTGGACTTGAACCCATGGTGATCCTCCCTCCTCAGGCTCCCAAGTGCTGGGATACGTATTGCACCACCATGCCTGACTTTAAGTTGTATTTTTGACATAAGCGCTTGCTAAGTTGCCCAGGTTGGCCTTGAACTTTCGATCCTCTGTTTCAGACATCCTAGTATCTGGGAGGACAGGCTTGGGGAACCTTGCCTGCTGGCATCCAGACTTTTAAACCTCCCTGTGTGCTACTGGGAAGAACAAGATGCTGGGTAGGTCCTTGTAAGCTGTGGGCCAAGAGACATGTCAGGGTTTGGGGGAGAGCATTGTTTGCTGCTGTGCTCCTGACTTTGGAATACATTCTGTGAATACTTCCATTTCATGCAGTAGAGACTTCTTTCTTGGGAGCTTCCCAGACATTTCCTTATTTTGTTTTTAGGTACCAAAAGTTTGAAGATGACTCTTGCATGTGTGGCAGTCCACTTGGGAGGAAAGGAGCTAATATTTGTAGAGTATCTTGTGTTCCATACAAATACGTTCCATATGCTTTATGTGTTCACTCAGTCCCTGCAACAGCTTGGTAAGGTAGGTACTTATCTCCACAGTGCAGATGAGCAAACACATTTATAGGAGAGAGGCACTGTGTAAGTGTTTCTATATATAACACTTCCCACAAATGTGTGTGTGGTTCCCCTCCCCTACATGAACCAATTTTCCATGTCTCTGGGCATCTGTTGGGTGTCCACAATTTCATTCGGTTGTGACACTAATGACCTAGAGTTCATGCAGACCCCACAGGTTAAGGGCTCAGTCCTAGAAAATGTCCCTCCATTTTAGGTGCTAATCGGAAGTCCCAGCTTGCCATCTATACTTCTGACCAACCAGGTGTATATGACAGGGGTTTCCGCATCTTCTTACTCAGGTTCAGTAATTTGCTAGAATGGCTCACAAGAAAATGCTTTACAATTACCCATTTGTTATAAATTATACAACTCAGAAATAGCCAGAATGTGTTGAGCTCCGTACCCTCTCTGGTGGGCCACTCTCCAGTGCTTCAATGTGTTCAACAGCTCAGAGGCTCTTTCAGTTTTCTTGCTTGGGTGTAGTGTGTGTGTGTTTGTGTTTGTGTGTGTGTGTTTCATTACTGTGAGATAAGACTGATGAAGTCATTACTTATAGGTGATTAACTTAGTCTTGAATCTTTTGCTCTTCTCTGCCTGTAGTGTTGGGGGGCTGAAAGTTTCATTTTTTGAGTCATCCTTAGCCTTTCTGGTCAGTAACTTGTGTCCTGAGGCTATCTCATGGCTCTGGTCATGAGTTCCCATTAGCGTATAAAAGACCCTCCTGTAGGTGCTTCTGGAAATCAAAGGCCAAATACACATTTATTACAGAGATCATGGGTGGGTTACTTAAAAATGAACAAAACGTGGAACTAGTATCTGAATTTAAATTTGCCTATTTTAAGTATCTCTTTTTCTTCTACTGTTGCGCATATATCATAAGATATATTGTGTCTTCCCAGCTTTATCTGGATAAGAGACCCCTCCAGACTTGAGGGTGTTCTTTGCTTGCAAGAGGAGGTACAAGCTTATGGATCCATGTTTATCGATTCCCTAAGCATTTTTTAAATTATAACTTTGTATATCTCCATAGCACTTAGTGCAGATTTTTTAGCATAGTAGGAACTGAATAAAAATAATGCATTAATTGATCAAATATATAACATAGCAAAATGGCTGAATGTGGGAGAGATAAAATCTTTGTAGATCTCATAGTGGCTAAGTTGAGAAAAATACCTCTGCATTCATTCATTCATTCATTTTTGTTTGTTTTTTGAGACAGGGTCTTGCTATGTAGTGCAGGCTGGCCTTAAACTGGCCTATGTGGCCCAGGCTGGCCTTGAACTTAAGGTGATTCTCCTGCCTCAGCCTCCTGAGTGCTGGGATTATAGGCATATGACACCATGCCCAGCTTCATTCATTTATTTTTGAGACAGGGGCTCACTCTGTATTCTAGACTAGGCTTGAATTTACTGTGTGGCCTTCAATTCTCAGCAATCTTCCTGTCTCAGCTACCCGAGTGCTAGCATCACAGGTGTGAACCAGCATGCTCACTGCTTATTTTTATGGTTGAATTGATTGAAAGGATGTGAGCATATGAGCTTTTAGGTGAATTGTTTTTGCACATTGAGTAAATATTTGTTGATCTGTTGATGAATTATGAGAAAATTTTCACCTTGAAGAACTAAGTTTTTTGGCTTGGCACATCTTTTTCTCTATGGCAGCAAATACGGGATAATTTTCAGTTTTTTTTTTTTTTTTTTTTTTTTTTTGACTTTTTGAGATAGGGTCTCGCTATGCAGTTCAGGCTGGCCTTGAGCTCACTTTATAGCCCAGGCTGGCCTTGAACTCACAATGATCCTCCTGCCTCAGCCTCCCGAGTGCTGGGATTACAGGTGTGCGCCACCACGCCCGGCTCCAGCAGAGGGTTTTTTTTTTGGATTCGGAGAATCAAAATTCTTTAGCTCATTTTATAGTAGATTGGCTAGTTTGGTTTTAGAAGAATTCTGTTATAATTAACTTATATTTGCTTTCTCTAACATTTTCATGGTTTTATTTTGAAGAACCTAGCAAAACATTTATTATGCTAAATATATCTGGAAGAAGTGTATTTTAGTCTAGATGATACTCTAAATGTGAAATTGCAAATAACTATGTTTGAAAAAAATAAACTGAAGAGTAAGATAGCCTCACAAGTTTTTTCTCCCATTCTCAATGTTAATTATGTATAGACTGGGAGAAATAGAACTGAATTGGTAAGAAGACATTAAAACTGATCTTTAGCCATACAGAAAACTACTTGCTATAAGTGAATTAATGTCTCCTGGCCCAGACATATTACACTGAAGAATTCCAAAGAATTTGGGGATGAGGTCACTCAGTCACTTTCAGTAATCTTTAAGGGATCATAAAATTACTGTAGTAGACGTATTTTTGAAAGCAGAAAAAAGGTAAGAGCTTGATACAGTCCTAGTCAGAATTTAGAATGGAGGCTGGGAATATAGCTCGGAGGTAGAACACTTGCTTAGCATGCTCAGAGCCTTGTGTTTGATCTCCAATAATGCAAAAAAGCAAAACAACAAAAACCAAAACTGGGCTATGGCAGTGTTTGCTTGTAATCCCGGGGAGGGTGATGCAGGAGGATCAGAAGTTTAAGCTCAGCCTGAGCAATTTAGCTCCTTAGTGAGACTGACTGGGGGAGGGGCTGTGGATGTAGCACGGTGTGAAGATCCTGGTTCAGTCGTTGTACTGGAAAAAATGAAGTAGAATCCCTTGCTTTTTTTCCCACCCCATGTGGGCCCTGCACAATGGCTGCTGCAAAGAAGACCGGTGAGAAAGGCCATGTTACACGGGATATGGTATGTTATCCATAAGCTCATTGTGTTGAAGGCTTGGTCGCAGGTGAGCTTTGGGAAGTGATCAGATTGAGAGGGCCTTAACCTTATCCATGGATTAACCACTGATGAGATCATAATTAATGGTGATGGAAACAGGAGGGCTCTAGCTGAAGGGACAGAGCCGTGGAGGCCTGACCCTGGGGATTAATTCCCATCACCAGCTCCTGTTTCTCTGGCATTCCTTGCTGCTGTGAAGTGAGCAGCTTCGTCTCACCATGCCTTTCTGCAGTGTCTTCTGCCTCACTAGAGCCCTGACAGCCTTGGGGCCAGCTGCTCATAAACAGACATCTCTGGAATCTTGACCTACAGTAATCCTTTTCTCTTTTAAATTGTTCATATTAGATATTTTGTCATTGCAACAGAAAGCTGACAGGCAGTTCTGCTGTCGGTGAGCTGGTGACTGAGGATATCCCTTGAATGTGCCCACATTCATTCATAGAGTTGGCTTCATGTGTGTCCCTTGGGCACTCGAGATCCTGGAAATTTGACACAAAGGACAGGGGTACTCCAGATTGTGTGTGTGTGTGTGTGTGTGTGTGTGTGTGTGTGTGTGTGTTTTCGGTACTGGGGATCGAACTCAGGACCCTGCGCTTGCTAGGCAAGCGCTTATTCCACTGAGCTATATCCCCAGCCCTCAGATTGTGTGTTGACGCCAGGCACAACAGAGCAGTCTGGCCAATGGAGTAAGGAATGCCCTATGTGTGCATGTAGTTGTCCAGAAAAGACGAGGATAAAGATTCACCAAACAAGCAGTATTTACCTATGTACGCAGTTACACTTGCCATGTCTGGCAGTGAGGATGAGAACTGATTGTCAGAGTTACAAAATTGCAAGAAGAAAACCCTTAAGAGTGGTGTTACCGGGCCTTAGAAAAAAACGTGTTAAGAGCCAACATGGCCCACTGAGGTCAGGTTAACCACATTTTCTTCATTAAGGTGAGTGCTGGTAGAACCAGGGAATACTTTTAGTATCCTTTTTTGAATTGCGGCATATTTTGATGGGAATAATTAGGGTATACTTGGGGATGAGAAACTTAAGTTCTTAACAGAATTAGAGGTATAGGAAGGAGATGTGCTAGTCTCAAAACTTACTAAGAAAAAAAGTAAGACATTTAGGCTCAAGGTGCAGATAAGGCGCTGCTGTGGGCCGTGGAGAGTCCAGCCAGCCGGGAGCGCAGCCTCTCGCTAGGCGCTCTCGCGCCGTGCACGGGGCAGGGGGCGGGCTTCGGCAACTGTCTGGCGCAGGCGCAGTGAGCTCACAGGGCGGTCCCAAAGGGGAGCGTTGTGGTTCCGGTTCCGGCGCGGACACATGTGAAGTGAAGGTCGGTGAGTTGGTGCGGTGTCTGTCTAAGCTGGCGTCTAGGCAAGCGTGGTCGCTCTGGGATGGAGTCCACCTCCTCGTCTTCCGCGGCGGGTCTAGGCGCAGTGGACCCACAGTTGCAGCATTTCATCGAGGTGGAGACTCAGAAGCAGCGTTTCCAGCAGCTGGTGCACCAGATGACTGAACTTTGTTGGGAGAAGTGCATGGACAAGCCGGGGCCAAAGTTGGACAGTCGGGCCGAGGCCTGTTTTGTGAACTGCGTTGAGCGCTTCATTGATACAAGCCAGTTCATCTTGAACCGACTGGAGCAGACCCAGAAGTCCAAGCCAGCCTTCTCAGAAAGCCTTTCTGACTGATCTCAGCGTTACGTCTTTGGAAAAGGAAGGTAGTTCAAGAGAAGAAGAGCTGTTGATGGGATGAAGAAACGGCAGTGGGCGACTGACTCCCACGTTTTCTCACTCTTGGGACATCTTGTCATGAGAATAAACAAAGACCAATTTTTTTGTGAGGGGTTTGAGGGTCGTATGTGTATTTACTTTTTTTTCTGCGAATCCTATGGAAATAATTGACAGATGAGTGAGAAATTACTAGTTATGTATTACTGTATGTGGCACTATGATTTCTCAAGACTCCCATAACTCTCCTGTAATTTTGATAGTGGCACTTTATATTCTATTTTTTTTTCCCATCCTATAATTTGGTAGTGGGATCGCGTAGATAAAATTTAACTGTGAATTCGTTTCAGATTTTTGGGGAAGATCTTTGCCAGAAAAGACAGCAGTGAGAGAACAGCTTGGCACTTAACTGTGAGTGTCTTATCTAGTGATTGTGTCGGTGCTGAAAAAAATTGTGAAGCATTCGTACAGCATATTTAGTATTCTGGGTTCTCTCCTCCCCATACCCAGATTCCCTTAGATAGCTCTGTTAAATGTGGTCCTTACGACAACCCGAGGATCGAGAGGCTTTTGTTACCAGGAAATATAGCCAGTGAACATAATTCTCATTCCTATGTGGCCATAGGAATAAATTAACTTATCCTGTATATTAGGGTACAAAAATTCAAAAGTGTGCCTAATGAAATTTAAGAATTTTGGCCCAAAACTAAGCAGTTTTAAGTAGAGGTGTATATCGGATGTTAATCATTGTAGATTGGGTTGGCTGCATTCTTTTGATGACTGAAGTAAGTTTTACAAGATTTTTAAAAGACAGCTGTACTTGGCTGCAAGATTAATTTATGCAGAGTGTGGCTTAGTTGAGGCATTAGATGAACCTGTGTTAAGTAGTGTTAGACTACACATAGAGTAGAATTCAGTTCTATGAACAAAGGCTGTGAGGTAACTGAAAGTCCTGCTGTGTGAACTATATTTAAGGGACCAGATTTGTTTGATGACTAGTAAATGGCTTTAAAAATAGCTCCTACGGAAGAGTTGTAGAACTCGGGGATGGGGAATGGCAATATTGTAATACCATGGATTCTGATAGTGCTCCCTGGATGAATGTAGGTTGCCTAATCAGGCAGAGAAGAACATCTACGAAAGAATGAAGGCATGAGGAAAGGATGCTCTGTTTGGGGAAATGCAGAGAGGGCGAGAGGAATGGTAAGAGAAGAAACTAGATGTCGGCCGGTGCTCTGTAGGCAAGTGGGGATACTGGAGCAGAAAGAGAGAAGTACATTTTTTTTCTAGTACTGGGGATCAAACCCAGGGGTGCGCTATAAAGGCTAGATCACCATCCCTTTTTTAAAGTTGCCTAGGTGGGATTTCAGCTTGTGATCTTTTTCTTTCGGCCTCCTTGGCTGGTGGCAGTGTAGGAGTGGGCCACCAACCTGGCCATTTGTGTTCGTCAGGCCAGACTCAAGCTTTTCCATTTCCCTTTTTAAGAGTTCTCTCCTTCCCTTCCTTAGTATTTTTTGTGGGGGGTGGTGTTTGGAGACAGGGTCTCACTATTGTCCTTCAGGCTGGCCTTGAACTTGCAGTGATCCTCCTGTCACAGCCTCTTGAGTGCTGGGATTACAGGGCTACACCACCATGCCCAGCTCCTTACCTTTCTTTAAGTGTGTTTAGGTTTGTGAAAGGGTTCTAAAATAATCACAGGAATCATATAGGGCTATCTTGATATTCTTTGTGTGCATGTGTATGCACACATGCAAGCAGGGGTAGAACCCCAGGGCCTTGTGCATGTAAGGCAAGTGCTCTACCAGTAGCCCGCTAGCTATATCCCCAGCCCCCTCTTTTCTTTTTTAAATTTTGAGAATTCAGTTTTAAGAATTTTGCTAAATTCTGCATGCTGGCTTCAAATTTACACTCATCCAACCTGAGTGTCTTAAGGTGAGATAGCAGGCATGTGCTACCGCACTACCTTTCTCTCACTCTGTGTCTCTGTCTGTCTCTGTCTCTCGGCTTTACTGAGGATTAAACTCAGGTCCTTGGTACCGACATGCATCTCCAGCCTTTTAAAATTTTTTGTTTTGAGATAAGGTCTTGCTAAAATGCCCAGACTGGACTTGAATTTGGCAGTCCTGTGTCAGCACACCCTAGAGTGCTGGTATTATAGGCATGAGGCATCCCATGGGGCTTTATCTGTCTTTCACATTCTTTTTTTTTTTTTTGAGACAAATTTTGCTATGTAGTTTAGGCTGGCCTTGAATGCACTGTGTAGTCCAGGCTGGCAGTAAACTCAGAGCAATCCTCCTACCTCAGCCTCCTAAGTGCTGGAATTACAGGAATATGCCTCCATGCCCAGCTATCTTTTACAGTCTTTTACCAGAAAAGCTTTCACCTACAATTTGAAAGGCATTAATGTTCCCAGTTGTTAGTGCCAGATATTCTAATTATTATCACTTTTTTTTAGGTCATTCTACAGTCAAGATTTTTTTCTACTTTACCATGCTGTTTGCTTAAGAGTGGATTCTTTGCCTGTTCTAATGGTAGATGCTAGAATGATCATATGCAGCTCTAGTGATCCAGTGATTGATATCTGTGTCAAGAGGAGGATGCGTTTGTGTTTATCACAACTGTATGGTAAATGTATGTAAGTGATACAGCTATAGCTGCTTCATCACAGGCTCAGTTCCGGCATGGAAGGAAGTTCCTTAAGTAGGTCTCTAACCGGGGTGTATATCCAGCCTCTAGGCCGTATATTTATGCCCAGAATTTGTTTGGATTGGTTGGTGCTCACACTGGACAAATTGTTAAGTGTTCTGAGAATCATACGTGGCTTAATTTATCTTTTCTGATCTTGTGCTAGATTTGAAATTTCTCTTAATTTGTCTCTGCAGAAAAATTGCCTTTTTTCCCTCCTCATGTTAATAAATCTGAACTTTCAATTAATGTAATATTTTTATACACATCTCAACATAGCTTTTTCAAATATTAAACATAATGCCACTATAAATGCTGTTGCTTTTATGGGCCTCTAGTTGTGCATCATTGGTGTTAGAATGTTCACTAAGCGTGTTTGTATCTGGACTTTTTTTTCTCCAGATTTTTAAAGACATGGTCTCATTCTATAATTCAGACTGGCCTTGAGCTCCTTGTGTCACTATGTAGCCCAGAAGGACAGCTCACAACTGTCCTTCTGCCTCAGCTTCCTGAGTGCTGGGATCACAGGCGTGTACCACCATGCCAGACCGTATCTAGACTTTTTAACTCAGAAGTTGGATTGTAGTTAATATTTTTAGTTAGCTAGTCATGAAGGTATATTAATCTCAGCATTCTTGGAGGCTGAGGCAGGAGAATCATAAATTTGAAGCTGGACAACTTAGTGATTTAAGTTGTGAAAAAACCTGTCTCAGAAATAGAGGGCTGGTGATGTAGCTCAGTGCTCAGTGCCAAGACCCTGGGTGTAGAGCTGTGCTGTGTCTTTAATGGTTAGAGTGTATTCTGTTACCTTCTTGTGCCAAATTCTCCTCTTGTCATTGGGCATCTGTGGAGCTTTTTTTTTCTTTTTCTTGCAGTTTTAAGCTTCACTCTGAGAAATTGCTTCTTCTAAATATTTGCAGCTATTTCAGTCAGTGCCCCTACTCCTATGTCTTTTGGGTGGCATTTAAGTGTGTTTAGCAGATGGAAGAGTATGGCTTTTTTTTTTTAACAGCTTTTAAAATATTGCAGGTTGGTGAACTTCTTTCAAAGGGATCATTTTTGGGGTTGAACCAGTTCAATGTTAAATCATGTCAAAATTTTAAGTCATGTTAGGAAAAAAAAAGTGTAAGTTTGGTTCTCTTGAAGTACCTGAGCTTTCACTGGAAACAGGTGGAAGAGTTGAAGTGGATTAAATGCAAATCTTACCTGCAGTGAAGCCCCAGTTTATAGCTCTATTAAGGAGCTTCAATACTAGACAGAACTATCATGCATTGGTGGGGACTAGGGAAAATGTGTGACAAATAGTGGCGTTTGAAAAAGGCCTTCGCAGTTAGGGATTTCAGCGGGGATAGGTGGAAGATGAGTGAGCAGGAAACCATGGGGCATATTGAGGCATCTTATTTGGGCAGACGTAGGCTATTCAGAGGGTACCCATTGAAAGAGTTAACTGTACCAAATAGGCAGAAGTTGGGTATGTGGTGGCGTATCCCATGATCGCAGTTGCTATGGAGGCTGAGGAGGAGGACCACAACTTGGAGGCAAACCTGGATAATGTAGTGAGACCTTACCTCTTCCCCTCACCCCCACCCCCACCCCAGTAAAAAGGGTTGGGGGTGTAGCTTGATGTAGAGTGCTTGCCTCACATGTGAGGTCTAGTCCCCAGGACCACACGAGTGTGGGGCAGCAAATGAGGAGAAGTACACAGAACAGTGCCATGCCAGCCTTTTGAGGAAGAACACTCCTCCCTCCCTCCTTCCTCCCTTTCCTTCCTCCCTCCCTTCCTTCCTTCCTCCCTCCCTTCCTTTCTTCCAACAGGGTCTCACTCTGTCGTTTAGGCTGGTCTTAAACTCACTATGTAGCCCAGGCTAGCCTTGAACTCTTGGTGATCCTCCTTCCTCAGCCTCCCAAGTGCTGGGGTTATGGGCTTTCATTGTTTTTGTTTTTCTTTGTTTCTTTTTCTTTCTCCCTCTCCTTCCCTTCCTCCCTCCCTTCCTTCCTCTTGTCTCTGTCTCACTTTGTCTCTCTGAGACAGGCTCTCTTACTATGTAGTTCATGCTGGTCTTGAACTCACTTTGTAGCCCGGGCTGGTATCAAACTCAGGGCAATCTTTCTGCCTCATCCTCCCAACGTTTGCTTCACCATGCCTGGCTTTTCATTTTCTAAGACTGTAAAGTAGGTGCAGTATATGGAAACCTCTGGCACAGAAGTCTTTGAGGGTCAAGTAAGGATCTTTGTTTTCCTCTTTGAAAATCTTAGCAGAACATAGAAAAAGTGGGCATTGGGTGCTACTTTCTGCATCTTTTGGTCCTTGTTATGAAAAATGTCACTTGTCATAGTGCTGTGAAGTCAGAGATTATCTGGTGGGCAGCCTGGCAGTCATCTTAGATCTAGCCAGCTTTAGCTGGTGTACTTGAAGATGAACTCAGAGCATCCTGTCCTCAAAGATAAGATGTTTTAAAGTAGGATGGGAATTCAGGTAAGTCAAGCAGGTAGTACAAAATTGGAACTGTGTCCTGAGCCTCAATCACACTTTCATTTATTTAAAAATTATTTTTATTGCTTTGATACTGGGGGTTGAACCAGGGCCTTCACACTAAGCTACAGCACCAGCCCTTTTTAACTCACTTTTATTTAAAAAGTTTTAAAATAAAATAATTATGTTTTGTTTATTTATTGGTACTATGGATTGAACCCAGGGCCTTCACACCGAGCTATATCCCTAGCTCATTTATTATTTTGAAACATGAAGTCGGTAAATCTTTTTTGGTGACTTCAGCAGTTTTGAAGAATTATTAGTCAGATGTTTTTGTAGACTGTCCCTCAGTTGGTATGTGTGTGGTAGTTGGAATTACCAGTCTTTTGGAGGGGGAAGATCTCAGACATAAAGTGCTATTCTCATATCAAGGAGACATAGAGTGAGTATAATTTATCAGTGTTGATGTTAATCTTGATTAGCTGGTAGTATTTGTGATGCTTTTCTTAATGTAAAGTTTAAAATCTCTTCCTCATTTCATGACAGAAGTAGGTGCTCCAGATTCATTTTGTATGTTTCTTGCCTCAGTTGTAGAACTAGCCTTTTCTACACATTCTAAGCTTTTCTAGGTGCTATATTTTGGAGATTGGTATGAGAATAAGATCTGTGCTAGTTGTGCTTATTGTGACTTGAGATAATGTTGCTTCTGGGTCATTTGATAGTGTTTTTGTTTTGTTATTTTGTTTTGGTTTTTTGAGAAGGTCTCATTATGTAGTCCTGGCTTACCTTGAACTCATGGCACTTCTGCCTCAGCCTCCGAGTGTTGGGATTACTGGTGTGCGCTGCCACACCTGACCTATTCTGGATTTTTTAACATAAATAGAATCATACAATGTGTGGTCTTTTTGTTTCTGGCATCTTTGATTTAGTATGTAAAGTATGTCATGAACATACATATGTTAGATGTACAGTAATTGTACTTGACTCCTTTGTGTGACTGAATAATGTTTTACTGTATAGTCATTCAATATTTTATTTATTCATCAACTGATGCATCTTATTTGTTTTTGTTTTGTCTTTTTGTGACAGGATTTTTCTGTGCAGTTCAGGGTGGCCTCGAACTCACTTTGTAGCCCAGGCTGGCCCCAAATTTGCAGTAATCCTCCTGCCTCAGCTTCCCGAATTCTGGAATTACAGGCTCACACCACCACGCCTGGGTTGCCTGTTTTTAAATAATCTCTCTGTCCTATTTTTAGCCCCATCTTTGTCTCCACTTTCCTTCAGTGTTTGATACTACAGATTCTTAGGTTTTTTTGGAGATTATGTTGTTTCTAAGCTTTCTCAAGTCCCTGTTAGTAATCGCGCATCCACCTGCTTTTTAGCAATCAGTTTGCTGCTTTGTCTTGTAGGTAAATAAATTGAGACTCACAAAATAAGGTCTTACAGTTACTAAGTAGCAAAGATAAGAGTCTATCTCTTGTCTTCTAGGCTAGTTGCTCTCATATTTCAGGCTATTTTAAAATTTGGTAGTGAAGAGAATGTGTGGCGTATTGCCAAGATCTGGCCTCTGCCACTTCATAGAGAAGCAAGGGGGTTACCTAAGTCTGGTTTTCTGGAAGGGGCAGCTTTTAGAGAAGAGAGCCCATGTACATGGATAGCCATTGAGGACTCTCACTGTGTTCACAAGAATGTGTACATGTGTAATTTATTGATTAGAGAAAAACGTGGGATTGGGTTCCTTAGACTTCTCTACTAGACCACGATTTTGACAGAGTGTTGCATCCGCCACAGAACACAGCAAAGTGTCCAAATCCGGGATGTTACCGCAGTAGATTGCTCCTTGCCGAGTATTTCGTCCAGCAGTGGTTTGGAGCAGTCCTGTCTGGTTCTCAAGTGTCAGTCTCTTTTAAAACTGGTGAAATACTTGGTACGTGAGTTAGATTAGGTGTTGCCTGTTTAGGAGGCAAAGCCTCAACAAAAGCAATGTGTGGAGTCAGACATGGTAGCACATGTCTGTAATCCCAGCACGTTGCGAGGCTGAAGCAGGAGGATCACAAGTTTGAGCTCAGCCTGGGCAGTATACTCAGACCATGTCTCAAAATAACAAATGAAGAAAGGGCTAGGAATGTAGCTCAGTGTGAATGCCCTGGCTTTAATCTCCAGTACTTAAAAAAATGGCTATGACTGTATGTATTTACAAACATAAACTTCTCTGACAGAGAAAACATGTTAAAAAAAGAAAGTGAACAATCTGCCTCTAGGGCAAATACAGGAGTAACAGATGGTTTCTCTTTAATTTTCTCTTGAAAAAGATTGGTGAGCAGTTTTGGTCTGTTAGTGCCGTAGAAGAGGCTTCTGTGGCCTGGCCAGTGTGGGCATTGCTCATGCCTGTAGTCTGTATACTTGTTTGTGAATGTGACTTCTGAGTAGTATAGCTGACTGCAGGCCATCTCTTCACGGAGTAGTTACCTTCTTCACTTTATGTTGTAGGAGCTGCAAATTTACCTCAATTGCACATGAAGAAGAGATAAGGGAGAGTGAGAGCTGCCAAAACTTTATGATCCTTGTTGTCCTTATATGTGTGTTTTTAAGATGTCTCTACTTTTTAAAAAGTGCTAATAGTAATGAAGTAGTCATCTAAAAGTAATTGCAAGGGTAATTTCCATGTAACTAGAAGCCTGCATTTTCTGCTCTTCCTACTGCTGTGCCCCAGTCAAAAATGGCAGGAAATGCTCTCTGATTTGTAAGATCGTCTGGGGGATGGAGAGAATTGAAATGCTGGGCAGCAAAGGAGATGAATACAAAACAAGCTGAGTTTTTAACATGCACCAAAAATAGACTACAAACAGCCATCAGTACTATCCTGGTCAGCAGCCTGGTGTGATGTTTGTAACAGGAAGGATTCAGTAACATCTTTTAGTGGATGAAGTAAACAGATTATAGCATGAATGGCACTGAATAGGTGACTGTGGTCACCAACAGGATCAAGCTGGTGGTAATTTCAATCATTTGTTTTCTCAGAGTGTAATACACCTTTCCTGTCTCTCCTTTCAAGATTTTCTCTTAGCTTTGACTCCCAAAAGTTTGAATATATAGTGCCTATGTATTGTTTTTTTGGTATTTATCCTACTTTGGGTCCACTGAGCTTTTTGAGTCTGCATATTGTCTTTTACCAAATTTGGTAAACTTTTGATCATTATTTCTTTCAATATTTTGTTTTCTGCCCCATTCTCTCTACTTTGCTTCTGGAATTCCAGTCCCCATAGATCTGTGAGTTCCCTTTCCTCGTTGCCTTTTTTTTTCTCTAGTCTTTTTTTTCCCCCTGTTCTTGTTTTATTTTGTGACAGGTTCTTGCAATATAGTTCACTCTGGGGCTGGGGATATAGCTCAGTTGAATAAGTGCTTGCCTGGCAAGTGCAAGGTCCTGAGTTCGATCCCCGGTACCACAAAAAAAAAAAAAAAAAAAAATATATATATATATAGTTCACTCTGGCCTTGAACTCACTATGTAATCCAGGCTGGCCTCAAACTGGCAGTGATCCTCCTGCCTCAGCCTCCCAAGTGCTAGGATTACAGACATGTGCCACCATACCTGGCTCTCTCTGTTTTCTAGATTGGATATTTTTTATCTGATCTAAATTAGGTAATTTAGGTTGGGTAATTTTTTATCCTGTTTTCAGATTTACTAACTTCTGTCATCTCCAATCTGCTGATAAGCCTATCCACTGAATTACAGTGTGTATTTCTCTATTGAGGTATGTTTTGTTATTTGTTATGATCACAGCTGCTTTAAAATCCTTGTCTACGAATATCAATATTTAGACTAAGCCAAGGTCAATCTCTGTTAATTGATTCTTTTGAGAGTGGGTCATATTTTCCTGTCTTATGTGCCAAGCAATTTTGATTGTGTTCTTGATGTTGAGTATAAGGTGATTTTTATTTTATTAACTGTTTCCCTGTAGTAAGTGGCAGCTTAAATCTCGGTTCTTGGCTATCTTAGCTAACTTAATCTGTTTCATGCATGCATGCATGGATGGTTCCTGGGTTGGACAGAGATGTAGGCAGAGTTAGACACCGATTTAGGGCCTCCTCCCCCCATCTGATACTCTAGCATTTCCCCTCTCCTAGCTGCTGTGGTTATCTTAAACTTTTTCCTCTGGTTCTTCAAGTTGGTAAGTGTATGGATTTTTATGTTTTAGTCATCTTTCATGGCCCAAGCTGGGCTTCTCCGCTAGGAAGTCAAATAAAGAGAAAACTCACCCAGTGTTACCTTCTTTGAAGTGTTGATCCCTTTTCCCCTGTTAGAATTTTCGTGGTTTCCATTTTTCCAGTTCCTTCAAGCGGGTTTGTGTTTTGTCTTGGTTTTTGTTGTTGTTGTTGCACTAGGGTTTAAATCCAGAGTCTCAAGCGTGCTAGGCAAGCACTGTACCACTCTACCACCGAACTGTACCATGCCTAACCCTAAGCTTTTTTTTTCAGTTTGTCCAAAGTTGATTTGATAAGGAGCAAAACTTTTGTCAGTTAGATATAAATTATTTTGTTGACAAAGTCAATTTTTTAAATTATAGTTTTGTAACTATTTACATTTTTTCCCTTTTTTCCTTTAGGTGCTTGTTATAAAAATGACTTTAGCCACTTTCTAATGCTTCCAATTTTATGTGGAGCTTCTTATGTGTATCTCAGCTCTGATTACGGATAGGTTGAGGACTTGAAAGACCTATTTAATGTAACTAATCTAAGGGGTGGGCATCCAGATGCATCCTAGAAGATGATGGTGACTTCTTTTGCTTGAATGTATGTGTCTTGGTCCATTTCCTGTTGCTATATCAGAATACCTAAGACTGGAAAAGCAGCCTGCTTTGGTTCCTAGCTCTGGAGGCTGGGCATCCAGGGCTGGGCAGCCACCTCTGCCGGGGGCCTTACGTTCCATCAGTTCGTGACCGAAGCAGAGGACAGGGGGCTCGTGCAAGAGAGAGAAAAGGGGGCTGAACCGTGAGGGCTGCGGTTCTTGTGAGAAGGACACTGATCCATTCGTGAGGGCTGTGCCTCCACGGCCTGAACAATTCCCACCTGGCCTCATCTTCCCATATTGCCACACTGAAGAAGTAAAATTGTAACACCTGAACTTTTGGGACCACACTCAAACCATAGCATGAAGTTACATTCTGGAGTAGCTTCGTGCAGTGCCCCATAAACCTGGTCGAGGCCGCATGGGTCTCTCTCAAGCAGCTGCCTGGGATGTGCCTTTTCACATCTACGCGCACCGTTTTGAAACAGAATTAGGGAGAACTGAGTCAAATTCAGGGCTTAGGCTCAATGTTGACCTTATAGGGAAATTTGATTCAGTTCTTGTTCAGTTGGTTTGCATCCAGAATTGTGGAAAGAATTAAGTTCATGAACAGAGGCACCACTGTGCAACTTTGAGATTTTGGTGAAAATTTCCTGGTAAATAACCTTTTAAGTCACTTCAGGCAGAAGTTTTGAGAATGTATTTTTTTTTAAAAAACTTGCTTATGTGTTTGTTTGGAAAGAGAATTTTGCATCCAGTGGCCAACCATAGGCTTCTCATGATAGGAAAGAAGGAAATATTGCCCTAACATGGGTGAACACTGGCTGGGAAAGCAGTGACTTAGTAATGCATAGGTTTAAGTTTAAGTCTGCCCATTTACATTGGTGTTGAAATGGTCAAATTAGGTGAAAACTTTTGACTGTGGGTTTTTTTTTTTATTTTAAAGAGTAAAACACCCCCCAAATTTTAAAATAATAGGAGGGTAACAATGGTGAATACATTGTGTATTGTTATCTTTAAATTAGTTGCTTAGTACAGGATATAGGCATTAAGTTGACCAAATAATATTAGTACAAATCTTTCTTTTCAATGAACTAAGAGAAATGAGTAGTATAACTGTCTTAACTATATATATAAACGTGCTTTTCCCTTCTTTTCTTCATTCCCTCATCCCAGTTTCTCTTTCCTTTAAGTGGTTTGTATTTTGAGTTATGGAATCCTTTGAGAATCTGGTAAAAATTATAGTTCTCTTCCTAGAACAATGCACATATCTTCACATAAATTTTTGTAAAGCAACTTTAGAGAATTCAGGAGTTCCTTTGAAACGTCCCAGTTTAAATACCCTTGTGTAGGGTTATTCAGATCAAATTAGTAAAGCAGTCTAATAGCAATACAAATATGTCTGTTTCTGTCTTGGTCAAAGCAGGACAAATAAAGAAAAAACCCATCAGAAGTCATTATAAATAGGTATGTGTGCTTTTAAAAAAACCTGTTATGATTCATCTAAACTATACTTCTTCAGAGGCAGATTTACAAAGCTAGACCAACACCTATTTAACTGATTTCTAACTTACTGTTAGAAATGGGCTTTCATTCTTATATATCTACACCTGCTGAAGTTTGTACATGTTGTGTTGGGCAAAGAATTTCGTGCTATTTCTAGTACAATAGGACAGTTGTGATGTCACGTTCCTTATATTGTTTGGATTTCCAAAGGTCTAAACAGCTGATGAATTAAGATACCTGTGACACACAGATTTGAGAAGTAAATCTATGCAGGTGTTTTTGAGGCATTTAGTTTCTTTACTGCTACTTCTTAAAACACAGCTCTGTAAATGATGAAAGATTAGGTAGTTCCAATAGATAAATCTTAGGTTTATGAATCCCCTTCTTTTATCTTTCTGACACTTTGTAGGGTGACTGAAATGCATGTGATTTGTTCTCTGGATCCTCGTATTTCTTTTCTCCTTGCAGTGATAGTACTGTGCTCCTGCTGTTGGTCCAGTCTTAATTTGCAGGACTTTTGTCAAAAGTTGACACCTGGCAGCACAGTTTTGTTCAGAACCTGATTCTTTCACAAGACGCCTTCCCTCGGCTTGTTTATTTTTGGGTTGGTTTGTTTTTGAGACGGTACCACTGTGCAGTTCAGGCTGGCCTTGAACCGACTTTTGTGGCCAAGGCTGCCCGAAAATTTGCCGCATTCTGCCTCCCTCAGCCTTCTGAGTGCTGGGATTGGAGATACGTGCTGCCACACCTCAACTACACTCTTACTGCACTGGCTGTTTACATGCTCCTCTTACACAGTCCCTTGTTCCATTATCTGATTGCTCATCATATCTTAGAGGGCGACCCATAATCATCTTAGAAAACTACCCTGAAAAGCTTTAATACAGGATAGTGGTAGCTTCCTGGATTCCTGTGTATGTTCAGGTATTTTTGTGATGTTTCCTGAGGGGATTTTCTGGCCCAATTAGGAAGAATTGAGCACGGTGACAACTAAAAGTGAAGAAGCTTAGGAGGAAGAAATGGTTATCTTCTCTCAGAACTGAAAGTGGTTTAAAAATACTTTCTGAGAATTTCAGAGTGTAGAGACGATCATTGTGCGAGCTGCTTGCCGCTGAGTTACTTCGTGCGGTGAAGCTCAGCCTTGCCGTGGGTGGGCTCTGAGCAGTTGCTACTGAAAGCGGCAAGCCTGGCTCAGCCAAGCTGTAGGCCTTTGTTGCTATAGCTGTTGCCAGCTGCCTGCTGATTTTCCGGACTTACTGAATGAAGATTACCCAGTATATTTTTGAGAGGTGAAATACGCTTTAAAAAAAAAGTTTCAGAAGAATCAGTTTGGAAGAAAGGATCTGGAAATGAAAGAAATTAAAAATATGGTACTCGCTTTACTAGCAAAGGTTGGGTCTTGTCAGAAGTTGAAAATGATTAATAAATGGGCTTCTTCAAAGGGTAGATAAAACCTCAGAGTAGATGGAGAGATTTTAGTTGTGAAAGGAATAACTTTGACTAGAATTATTGTTGATAATTTGGAACAGGTACCTTAGAATTATCATAAACTCTTTTAAGAAATTTATAAGGCACTTCTGGGTGGGGCACTCTCTGATTGTAGGGCCATCTCATCGTGTGATGGTGAAGTATGTGTTCTTCCTTAATTATCAGCTCTTTTGAGTGCCAAGCATCTTAGAAGCACTATAGTTGGAACAGAATTTCTTCCGTGAGCTGGAGCACACAGACCGGATCCTGTGCAAGTGTTCTCAGGGTGGTTAGGCCACAGGGCTGAAGATCTGGAGGATAGCAGCCTCCCTGTTACACTGGTATTTGTGTGTGTGGTTTTTTTTCTTCTGCGCTTAACAGTAAGATCCTTGAGGGTAGGTTCTTTATCTGGTTCATCTCTACCCCCCATAGGATCTGGGTCCCTTATATAATATGATTCCAGTAATTGCATATAATTCAATTGACTTACCCTTGACCCTGGTTGTCATGCATTTTTCTGGGACACAGACCTACTAAACTTAGTTTTTTAGCTATTTTGGTGCTTTTGTGTACCGCTACCTAATCCATTTGTCTACCACCACTTCAACCTTAGGAAAAAGACTGCTTTTGAGTAAAACTAACTACTTTTTAATAATTAGGTATCATTTGAGCTCTTTATTGTACCTTATTGTAATGTCTTTCAAATTGAATCTACCATTAGTGGGTTGCAATCACCATTTTTTGTTGTAATAATATAGTATAGCATATGTGAGAGGGTATCGCATAATAAGGGTAAATAATTGTTTTATGAAATTGTTGCTTTAGGTAAATTTGTATATTATATACTAATAATAGTTATATATAAATTTATATATTATTTATATTATTATACATGTATGTGGTCATTGCCCTGATGTAAAATGTTTTATACTGGAGTCATGGTCAAAAGTTTAAAAAACACTGCTTTATTGTAACAGTCTGTTATTTCATTTATCATATAGCATTATGCCAGTACATTCAGGCTTCTAGAGCCAGGGATGGTGCCAGCTCTTTCATTTCAAGTACGACTGAAGGTAAAAACAAAACAAAGTTGAGAACACCCAAAGCTTTCTGGTGTCTCTTAACGTGTCTCTCCAGTGGTATTTTGTACCTTTTAACCTTCTAACCTTCTTGCACCAATAGTGTTTTTCAGATTTGTATCCCTCTAGGTGGTGGGTTCTTTGGTTCTTCCCCTTCTTTAATGTTTTTACTTCAGTACACTCTGTCTTTAGAAGGAGAAAGGGAGAAACAGGAGAATTCTAGAAATTTCAAATGATTCTGAACTAACAAAATAACTAATTAGGTTTACTTTGAAATTTGCTTTATTGATCTTGTATATTTTAGTCTCTGTATTTTTTGAGTGATCATAGCAATGTATAGTTTACTCTTAAAATATTGTGCTTCTGTGATGTCTTCAGTCAATTTTAAATGAAGTATGACTTTTAGGAGAAAAAAGGATGGATACAATCTTTTATTATTTCTTGGGCTTTCGTCTGTCTCTTCCAAGTAAATTAACCCTGGGGATCATAGTAATAATTTTTATTTTGAAGAAAAATAAAGATAAGTAGTTGTGTCCACTATTAACCATGCTACACTTTTTCAGCTTCTTTAATGACTTAATAACTTTTAATACTTTGCTGTTCCTAGATGGTTGGCATACTAACCCTCCTGCCTTCATTTCTGTACCTTGCTGGATTGCCAAGCTCAGATGTTTATAATAATGTGATTTAAATGGACTTTGTAGAGATGATTTGCTTCATTCTTTTACAGGAGAAAATTTTGAGCAGACACCATTGAGACGAACATTCAAGTCTAAGGTCCTTGCCCGATATCCTGAGAATGTAGAATGGAATCCGTTTGACCAAGATGCAGTGGGAATGGTTAGTATTTGTTAGCTGCAAGGTAATTCAGAGTAATTGATAGTAGGATTAGGAGTGCGGCTTATGATAGCAGTGTCCTCACCAAGTAGCAGTGAGTTTTGAAGGGTTTCTAATGCATTTGTTCATTATTCTGCATTTTGATCACTATATCAGATACTCATAGAGTATTCTATACACTGAAAGTCATAATGTGTTTCTATTATGTCAGACAAATGTATAGTATTAAGTCAGTGAATTAATTATTGTATTGAGATTACATGACAAATGAATTTTAAAGTAGTTTTCTGTCATTCTGCATTATATATTTCTGAGTAATAGTTTGGAAATATGTCTGTCTTTTCATCATAATTTTGGATAGGACATCATTTTAAATCTCATGGAAGAATGCTACGCTAAATAAGCTAACCTCTATTGAATGTTTTACCTTATGAAAGGTACGAAAAGTAACATGGATTAATTCATCCAGTCCTTACAGTACTCTTTATGTAGGTAATATTAAGTGAACACACAAATGTCCATTTGTACATGTATTTTAGATCTTAGGAAGCTAGATCTAGAGAGGGTAAGGAATGTGTTAGGCCGTATGGCTAGTAAGTGGTCAAACTGGGCTAAGTGCAGACCTGTAAGCACAGCAGTTGGGAGCTGAGGCACGGCACAGTAGGTGGAAGTCCAGCCCAGATAACATAGCAAGACCCTGTCTCAAAAAAAAAAAGGTCAAGCTGGAGTTTGACTGTGGTCTTTGCAGCTGCCAACCTGTTTTTAACCACGTCTTTATGCTGTCTCTGCTACATTTTCAGTAGCATTCTATAGTTTCTAAAGGGTAGTCTTGTTTGCAGTATACAGTGACCCGCTAGAGTGGGCAGAGCAGATTTTATCATTGTTTTACAGATATGAGGAAACACAGTCTTTGAGGACTTTAAGGTTTTATTTATTTTTATTTATTTATTTTTTTTTGAGGTAGTATCTCACTCTGTAGTACAGGGTAACCTTGAACTCACAGCAGTCTTCCTGCCTTGGCCTTCTAAGTGCTGGGATTACAGGCACGCACCACCATACCTGACTAACTTTGTATTTGACCTTTTCGTAATTCATTTTTATATACATCATGCTGGAAACACCATAGGTGTAGGGAAATTGAGTTTAAGGCTAATGAATGTAATATCATGCAGGCCCTTGTATTTATTAATCCAGGCTTCTGGTATTTCATTTGTACAGCTAGGTTCATGTAAAACTAGAAAATGGGGATTGATTGATTCAGGTCAGTTTGATTAATTATCCAATTTCTTTATATAATTCACCTGATTTAAAGTGAGAAAAAATGCCTTTATCCTAATTATGCCATCCATGGTTTATATGAAATAAGTACCTTTTTTGATGTGAAGAGGTTTTATTGACGACAGAATTGTGTGCGCTGGTACAGTCTTAAACTTTATGCAAATTTATTTTACTTTTAGGTATGAAGTTGCATCTATCTGGTTTTCAGATGCTTTCCTAACATCATCTAATATGTGTTTTACTCTCTGTCATGTTGCCGTGCCTAACCATGCTGTCATTTCCTAAATTGTCCAAGCTTTTACTTTTATATCTTTACATTTTCTTCCTGTTTCTGAAATGCTCTTATTTCCCTTGTTTACCCAATGAGTTCTAGAATAACCTCATTTCTGAAGCTTTTTCTGTTGTTCCTAGGTTGAGCTGTCTGCTCAGTGTTTCCATCATACTTTGTAGATACAAAGTATTTTAATTTTATTTACTTGTGTACCATGCAGTAGAATGGGAGAGCTGTAGAGCAGGTAGATGCATAGTGTATCCAGCACAGCAGGTGTTAGGTAGGTAGATAGGAAACGGGTTCCAGAGAGGATCAGTAGTGAATGCTCTCACTACTTGTTGCCTTGTTCTTTGCAGCTGTGCATGCCCAAAGGGCTGGCATTCAAGACCCAGGCTGATCCTAGGGAGCCCCAGTTCCATGCCTTTATTATCACAAGGGAGGATGGCTCTCGGACATTTGGGTTTGCCCTCACATTTTATGAAGAGGTGACTAGCAAGCAGATCTGCAGTGCAATGCAGACCCTCTACCACATGCACAATGCTGAATATGATGTCCTTCATGCCCCCCTTACTGATGGCCGGGACCAGAGTGGCATGGAAGATGGTGAAGGCACTCCTGGGACCAAGTTGCAGCGCTTCAACTCATACGACATCAGCCGGGACACACTCTACGTCTCTAAGTGCATTTGCCTCATCACACCCATGTCCTTCATGAAGGCTTGTCGGAGTGTGCTGGAGCAGCTCCACCAGGCCGTCACGTCACTCCAGCCCCCGCCTCTGCCCCTCGAGAGCTACATATACAATGTACTTTACGAGGTGCCACTTCCACCGCCTGGTCGGTCCTTGAAGTTTTCTGGGGTCTATGGGCCAATAATCTGCCAGAGACCAAGTACCAATGAGCTTCCACTATTTGACTTTCCTGTCAGAGAAGTCTTTGAACTGCTTGGCGTGGAGAACGTGTTTCAGCTTTTCACTTGTGCCCTTCTGGAGTTTCAAATCTTGCTCTACTCACAGCGTAAGTCAGTGCTTACTAGATCACTTTGCCTGATAAGACCTCGCTATGCAGTTCAGGCTGGCCTTGAGCTCACTTTGTAGCCTAGGCTGGTCTCAAACTTGCAGTGATCCTCCTGCCTCAGCCTCCTGAGCACTGGGATTACAGGTGTGCACCACCACACCTGGCAAAGGCTTTTATAATTTGAGCAAAACTGAGTGCTTTTGCAGGTACGTGGAGCTTAGCAAATTGATGGAACATGAGAGGCCTAACATTTCTAATTGGCTCTTACCATGGCCTTTTCCAGTTTGGGAGGAGAGCCCTGCTTCCTCACCTCCCTTCTGATTGAAGCTGGAAGGAGGGATGGAGGTGATGGTTCCTGGAAGTGATGTTCTGTCAGTTCACTTCTGTTATTCTTCACAGTTGCTTCTGCGCCTTCCTCAGTCTGACAGTAAAATCAAAGGCTCATGGAGGTTGATCTTATATAGGAAACTATGAGAAAATATGTTTGAGAGTTACTTCTTTCTGTTGTTCAACTGAATAAATGAGAAGTTGTATGTGAGCAGCAGTTTTGGATAAAATAGTAAGTAGAACAGAAGGAAACAGTGCTTACTAAATGAGCCAGACAAGTAGCATAAAATTCCCTCATTTAGTTCATATTATTGAGAGGATATTTTGAGCCAAGCATTGTTTTGAGGGTGGGAAATACAATGGTGGACAAAGCAGAGAGAGATTCATTCTTTATTCTTCCCTTCATTCCTTCCCTTTCTCCCCTCCCCTC
>PVLD010020841.1:0-32894 GCA_004027595.1 Dinomys branickii | reverse complement strand
GACTAAGGGCGAAAGTCACTGCATACAAGTGCACAGTATATGTTTGATTTTGTTACATAACTTTAGAGTTTACTTCCATGGTCAGAGGTAGTAGGTTATTGGTTACCACAGTTCATCAGTAGTTAAACTGCACTTGAAAGTACTGCTATTACTATTACTTTAGCCAGGAAGTCATACGTGTTATAAACACTTTTTCTCCCTTGTCCGATAACACTGTGACTATATGAGGTCCTAATCACCACCACAGCCCAGTATCAAAGGATTAGGAACGGAGCCAAATAGTAATCTTGCATCCTTTACAAACTGGAAAACTACAGTCCAGGGACAGCTATAAAGAACACCTATATCTAGGAGACATCCCTGAAGAACAGACAGTCTCTAGGGAAACGTAAATACTAGTGATAAAGCTATAAATCATAAGAAATTGGCAAGTATCAACATAGAAAAGAAAAAAGAGAAAATAGAAAAGGACAAGACACAGAAGCAAAATGCAACCCCAACACACAGCCCAACCAGGACAAGCCGAGAATGTAAGGAAATGATAAAACTGGAAATGAAACACTGGAACTTTCTGAAATGATAGCACCAGAAGTAAAAACACAAGTGGAAAAGGGCATGGAGAAAATAACTCTCAGGCACAGAAAGAAAACATGCCTAAAATCAAAGACATTAGAGAAGACATACATAAAAAATAGATGAGCTTAGAAAAATGATATCAGGCCAGGGAAGGAGCTCAGCCTGGGAAGCAGCATCTAAGCAGCCTGTCTGTGCAAAACTCTTGGCAGGTGAGGACAGCATGGGTGCTCCACCCTGATCCTTAGGGACAGGGAAAGAGCTTGGACCAGGAATGATACCTCAGTGGCCCGTCTCTGTTGGCAGGTGAGGCCTGAGGCATGGAAGCAGTCCTGGGCTCTGTGGTCCTCTAGGCTGGAAGATGAGGCCTCCTCTACGCTGACCAGTTACCTGAGGATCCCAGAGCAGCAGCCTCTGTCTAGCCACCACTGGTTCCACAGCTGAGGCCCGCACACTTTCTGTCCATGGCCTGGGGACCCTGGTCCCAAAGGTCAGCATTCCCCGACCATCACACTTGTGGTCTGAGCTGTGCGCCCCAGCAATTGCCTGGGGATGCTGAGCCCAGTGGCCCATGGCCTGCTACCATCATGGGACAAGTTTGACATCCAGGTAAACCAGGGTTCCTAGAGTCCTTCAGCAAGCTGCCTGGGTAGTTGGTAGTTCAGCACTTTTCATCTGACATCCAGAATGACAAGACCCAGGAGCAAAATGTAATCTCAGAACTCAACTCCAGCCAGAACAAGTCCAGGATACACTGATATAGGAGAACTTGGAAACCATATACCTGAAATCTCTGAAATGATCACATCTGAAGTAAAGAAACAACTCCATCTGGCCATAGAAGAGATCAGATCAGAAATAATCTCCCAGGCAAAAAATTAAATGACAATAATAACGAAAGAAATGCTCCACATATCTACAGGAGAAACAGATAAAAAAAAATAGGGGAACATAGACACCAGATGGAAATGTTACAAGAGCAATTTAGGAAGGAAACAGAACACATGAAACACACTCAAAGAGATTTCCAGGACATCAAAACTTCAACTGAAAGCTTGCAAAACCACTTAAATGAAGCCGAAGTAGAATTTCAGATCTTGAAGATAGCATGGCAGCTACCAATCGTGAAAGGAAGGATCTCTTAAAATCAACAAGGATCCAGGAAAAATCAATCCAAAGGATGCAAGACAAGGGAAAGAGAAATAATGCCCAAGTAATGAAAGAGCAGGAGGCAATACCAATGACATAAAGAATATTTGCAGAAATAATGGCAGAAAACTTCCCAAGCATGGTAAAAGATTCTGATGTGCAGGAAAATGAGGCATCTAGAACTCCAACTAGCTATAACCAAAATAAAACCACACCGAGACACATAATACTCAAGATATCAGATATCCAGCTAAAGAACACAATATTAAAAGCTACTAAAGAAAAGAAACAGATTACCCATAAAGGAAAGCCCATCAGAATCACAGCAGACTTCTCAACAGAAACTGTGCACTCAAGAAGAGCCTGGAATGATGTATTACAGGTTTTGAGGCAAAACAGCTTCCAATCAAGACTGATGTATCCTGTAAAACTATTCAAATTCAATGGAGAAATAAAATATTTCCACAGCAAACAGCAACTGAAGAACTTCATGAATGCCAAAGGAACCTTACAAAAAGTACTACAAGATATTCTAGACAGAGAAAAGAGACCACAATCTCAAGAACAACAATAGAAAGGAACCCTCAAGCAGAGCAAGCAATTAAAACAGATAGCAAAAGTAGGAAACCAACAGCAAGTAAATACCATGACAAGGGTAAACCAACATGTATCAGTTATGATCATTAATGTAAATGGCTTCAGTGTACCAGTCAAAAGAAACAGCCTGGCAAAGTGGATTAATAAACAAAATCCCACAATATGCTGTACACAGGAAATATACTTTACTCAATAGGAAATCCATAGGCTGAAAGTTGAAAGGATGGAAAACAATTCTCCATGCAACAGGTTCCCAGAAAAACGCAGGGGTAGCAATTATGTTTGCAGATAACATAAACTTCCAACTGGAAATAACCAAAAGAGATAAAGAAGGTCACTACATACTAGTTAGGGGAAAACTGCAAGAGGAAGAGAGAACAATCCTAAACATGTATGCACCAAATACTGGAGCAATAAACTATATAAGTCAACTCTTAACAGGCATGAAAGACCAAAAAAATCAGTAACACTATTGTAATAGGGGACCTAAATACTCCTTTGATGCAAAGAGACAGGTCAACTAGGCAAAAAATCAGCAAAGAAATAACAAACCTGAGCTAAGTCTGTGAACAAATGGACTTAGTAGATATAGAGTGTTCTACCCCACATCAGAATACACGTTTTTCTCAGCTGCACATGGGACTTTCTCTAAAATAGACCACATTCTAGCCCATAGGGCACACCTACCTAAATGCAAAAGAACTGAAATTATCTCATGCATATTAACTGACCACCGTGAAGTGAAATTGGAAATTAATGACAGAAGGAACTCCAAAAACTCCATAAACACTTGGAAATTAGACAACACCCTCCAGAAAAAGCAATGGGTCACAGAAGAAATTTAAAAATACCTACAAACAAATGAAATGCAAATACAACCTACAGGAATCTGTGGGATGCAATGAAAGCAGTTCTCAAGAGGGAAATTTATAGCAGTGAACTCACACATAAGGAAAACAGAGAGCATATAAACAGTCTAATGCTGCACCTCAAACTTTTAGAAAAACAAGTCAAGCCCAAAGCCCAAAGAAGGGAGGAGATTATAAAGATCAGGGCAGAAATTAATACAATTAATACAATTGAGACAAACACTACAAAAACTAAATGAATGGTTCTTTGAAAGAATAAATAAAGTTGATAAACTCCTAGCCAACCTTATCAAGAAAGGAAAGGAAAAAAACTCAAATTCATGCAATAAGGAATGGAAGAATTCTTTTTTTTCTTTTTTTTGGCGGTACTGGGGATCGAACTCAGGACCCTGCACTTGCTAGGCAAGCGCTTATTCCACTGAGCTATATCCCCAGCCCCTGCAATAAGGAATGAAAAGGATGAAATCACTACAGAGCCTACAGAAATTGAAAAGATCATTAATACGTACTTTGAAAATCTTTATTCCCATAGGATAGAAAAATCAGAAGAAATGGACAGATTCCTAGATATGTACGAATTATCAAAGTTGAATCAGGAAGATACAAAAATCCTGAACAACCCAATATCAATTAATGAGATTGAAAATGTGATTAAAAACGTACCAAAACAGAAAAGCACAGGCCCTGATGGATTCACAGAATTCTATAAAACATTCAGAGAAGATTTAATGCCAACACTCCTCAAACTCTTCAATGAAATTGAAAAGGAAGCAATTCTCCCTAACTCATTTCTGGAGGCAAGTATACTGATACCAAAACCAAGAAAGACACAACGAAGAAAGAGAACTACAGACCAATCTCCCTAATGAACAAAGATATAAAGATACTCAACAAAATACTAGCAAATAGAATGCAGTGAATCATAAGGAAAATTATACACCATGAGCAGGTTGGATTCACTCCAGTAATGCACGCATGGTTCAGATTCGCAAATCAATTCATGTAATACACCATGTCAATAGAGCCAAAGACAAAAACCACATGATCATCTCAATAGATTCTGAAAAAGCTTTCGATGAAGTCCAACATGCATTCATGTTAAAAACCCTAGAGAAAATAGGAATAGATGGCCTTTACCTCAGTCTGATCAAAGCCATCTATGACAAACCAACAGCCAACATCATACTAAAGGGACAAAAACTAAAAGCTTTCACTTTAAAGTCACGAACAAGACAAGGATGTCCATTGTCACCACTCCTATTCAACATAGCTCTGGAAGCACTAGCCAGAGCAATTAGATGAGAGAGAGAAATAAAAGGAATAAGGATAGGA
Organism: Dinomys branickii; assembly: GCA_004027595.1. Lineage (NCBI taxonomy): Eukaryota > Metazoa > Chordata > Mammalia > Rodentia > Dinomyidae > Dinomys > Dinomys branickii. The sequence goes on along the minus strand of PVLD010020841.1, from coordinate 28,374 downwards.
AAGGAAGAAATAAAACTATCACTATTTGCAGATGTCATGATACTTTACATGGAAGACCCCCAAAATTCCACAAGACTCCTTGAATTGACAAATTCAGCAATGTAGCTGGATACAAAGTCCATACCCAAAAAAAGTTGCATTCCTATACACAAACAACAGACTGAGACAGAAATTAAGGAAACCATACCTTTCATAGTAGCATCCAAGAAATTGAAATATTTAGGAACCAATCTAACAAAAGAAGTAAAAGATCTATTTAATGAAAAATAGTACTCTGAAAAAAGAGATCAAAGAGGATTTCAATAAATGGAAAAACATTCCTTGCTCATGGATAGGAAGAACCAACATTGTGAAAATGGCCATACTGCCAAAATTGTTGTACAGATTCAATGCAATTAGGATACCTCACACATCTAGAGAAAACATTCCTCAAATTCATCTGGAACCAGAAGACACCCAGGATAGCTAAACCAGTCCTGGGCAACAAAGATAAGTCAAGTGGAATTACAATCCCTGACCTGAAATTATACCAACAAGGCTACTGTAATAAAATCAACGTGGTACTAGCTCAAAAACAGACCAGAGGATCAATGGAATGGACTGGAAAAATGCAGCCACAACCAGAAACACACTCAGCCACCTAATTGACTAAGAGGTCAAACAAGCTCACTGGATAGCCTCTTTAATAAATGGTGCTGGAAAAACTGGCTAGCCACTTGCCAAAAACTAAAAATAGACCCAAGTCTATCACCATGCACGAAACTCCAATCAAAATGGATCACATATCTCAATATTAAAACAGAAACATTCAATCTATTGGAAGAGAAAGTAGGTAAAAATCTTGAAGACACTGGAATAGGCAGAGAGTTCATGAACAAAAACAAACTGCAAGGGAAATACTTCAAAGAATTAGCAACTAGGACCTCATCTTACTGAAAACTTTTTGCACATCTAAAGAAATCACCATCAGAGTAAAAAGAACACCCACAAATTGGGAAACAATCTTAGCTGGCAAAGGTCTTCTACCTAGAACAAATAAAGCATTAAAAAACATTAGCCCCCTGTTACGGTTGATACATTGTGTCAACTTGGGGAGTCTGGAGGTCTGGCTGAGTAACTCAGCAGTTGTAGATCTTGGGGTGAAAAGGACATGCCCTTACCCTTCTGGGATGTTGTTTATTGTGTTAACTTGGGAAGCTTTAAAGGTTAACTGTGTGATTCTGCAGGAAGCCAGGGTGCTTACTTTGTAAACATCCTGGGCCTGTAGAAGCGGAGGGCATGGAGGTTATGTGAGAGGTACACGCCCCCTGGGTGGGGATAGGCTGTTCACAATGTAGGGGAGAAAAAGAGGCTGCTTGCAGCCATTCCTCCCTTTTGCTTGTGGTTTTTGCTGTGCTCTGCTGCCCTGAACAGTTTGCCCTCTGCCTTGTGCCACTCTTCCTCTGAAGCAGCCAAGTATGGACTGAAACCTCCACAAACTGTAATCTAAATAAACCTTTCCTTTCTTCATTTTGGGTGTTGGGTGTTTTGTCTCAGCAACGAGAGAAAAGTAACCAAGACACCCCCCAAATTCAAAGACCCAATCCTAAAATCGGTATCTGAGGTGAATACACACTTCTCAGGCAAAGAAATACAAATGGCAAATAAATACATAAGAAAATGTTCAACATCATTAGTCATTCAAGAAATGCAAATTAAAACAAGGTTGAGATTTCATCTCACCCCAGTTTAAGAATGGCTAGCATTAAGAAATCAACCAATAACAAATGCTGGTGGAGCTATGGAGAAACTGGAACTCTTCTCCCTGGCTGGTGGGAATGCAGACTGGTGAAACCACTGTGGAAATCAGTTTGGAGATTTTTCAGCAAACTAGGTCTTGAGGTCCCATTCAATCCAGCTCTTCTCCTTCTGGGTATTTTCCCAGAAGATCTGAAAACATATCACAGCAATATATGTTCACCCATGTTTATAGCAGCACAATTTATAACAGCTAAATCGTGGAAGCAACCCAAATGTCTATCCTCTGAGGACTAGATAAAAAAATTGTGGCATTTTTATATAATGGAATATTACTCAGCTGTAAAGAAAGATAAACTTTAGGCTTTTATAGGTAAATGGTCTCAACTAGAGATCATACTCATAAGTGAAATAAATTAGACATGCATGTGTACACAACGTATTATATCACTAGTGTAAGAACCTGAAAGTGTGAATAAAAATTAGGAGATATGACAGATGTGGCATTTTTATACAATGGAGTATTATTCAGCTATAAAGATAAACTTGAGGTTTTTATAGGTAAATGGATCCAACCAGACACCATACACATAAGTGAAATAAATCAGATTCACATATGTAAACATATTTCCTCCCTACTGTAAGAACCAAAAGAGTAAATAAAATCTGAAAGGTACAATAGACATTGGGAAAGGGATAAGAAACTACTTAAACAGGAAGGAGCAACTGGGATAAAGGAGGCAGAGAAAAAGAAAGAAGGAAGAAGAAACAAAATATGAACATGTACACACAGGATAGCTAGGATAATTGTACTAATAATACCTACTGGTTTATTGAAAGGAAATTTTAATGTGTAATTATTTGATCACTCTTACATGCCTATATTTGGTTATATGTACAACCATTTTGAAGATAACATTATGTAATATAATAACAGTTGTTAATATCCTATCACCATGTTTTGAAATTCTGCATCATTTTTACTGTCCTCCATGCTGTTTTGTTTATATATTTTTGTTATTTTAATTTTTTAATCTTTTTTCTTTAAAGCGAAAAACAAAATTTATATGTATATACAAGGATAGCTGGAATAGGTGTGTTGCTGATGTCTGTGGTTTGTTGAAAGGAATAGTTGATGCTTAAAATTTTCCTTTTTCTTGACCAATTTGGCACACTTGATTCTGGTAATCAGAACGACTGATCTAAAAACAACAACATGCAGAAAACATAAGAACTACTGTTGAACTCCTACCATCTTGTATGCTAAAGCTCTCTATCATTTGCATATTTTTAAAATTACCTGTGATTGTCTGATTGTTTGATCAATCATATTCTTATGTCTGGTGGACTGAGCAACTTCACTGAAGATAACAGTATGTAACATAGCAACCATTGTTAATACCTATCATTTTGTTTTGAGATCATATATCGTTTTTGTTATTTTTGTGTTGTTTTGATTTTATCTTCATTGTAGCTTTTCTTATTTTTTTTTAATCTTTAAAATAATTTTTTTAAAAAAGAAATCAACCAAAAAACAAATGCTAGAGGGGCTATGGGGAAAAATGAACCCCTCTTCACTGCTGGTGAGTGTTGATTGGTGAAAACAGTGTGAAAATCAGTCTGGAGATTGCTCAGTAAAACAGGATTAGAGGTCCCATTCAACCCAGCCAATTCTCTTTTGGGTATTCTTCCAGAAGAATTAAAAACATCATACCACAGTGATACATGTATACCCATATTTATAGCAGTGCAATCTGTAATAGCTAAATTGCAAAAACAATCTGAACACCTATCAACTGAGGAACGGATAAAAAAGATGTGGTATTTTTATATAATGGACTATTACTCAGCTATAAAGAAAGATAAACTACAGGCTTCTGTAGGTAAATGGACACATCTAGAAATCATACTCAGAGTTGAAATAAATCAGACTCACATGTGTAAACATTGTATTGTCTCCCTTGTGTAAGGACCTGAAAGAGTAAATAAAATCTAAAAGGTACAACAGATATTGTGAAAGGGAAAGAAACTGTTCAAAAGGAAAGAATGACTGGGACTAGGGAAAAGAAGAAAGGATAAAGGGAAATACACGCACACACGCACACGTGCACGCACGCGCACACACACACACACACACACACGATAGTTAAGATAATTGTACTACTAATTCTATTGCTTTCTTGAAAGGAACAGTTAATGTTTAATTATTTGATCAATCTTACATGCCTATACTTGTTCATCTCAGTAATCAATATGAAGATAACAGTATGTGATACAATACCACTGTTAATTTCCTATCACCTTGTCTGAAATTTTTTATTGCTTTTATTGTTTTTATGTTGTTTTATGTCTGTGTGTTTGATAATATGTTTAGGTTCTTTTACCTTTAAAAGAAAGAAATAACAATTCTAAAATTTATATGGAATGATGAGACCAAATACAGCCAAAGAACAAGCGTTCCTTCGAGTTAGACAAGAGGCTTTACATTCCCAGACTTCAAACTATACTATAATACTACAGTAATAAAAAGAGCACAAAAACAGATACACTGACAAACAGAATAAAACAGAGGATGCAGAATCACACCAAGCACCTTCAGCCATCTGGTTTTTGAAAACAACACCTATACTACACACTGGAGCACATAGCTTCTTTAACAAATGGTGCTGAAAAACTTGTTATCCATATACAAAAGAATGAATCTAGATCCGTATGGGATTTATAACAAATGAGTCTATATTTACAGTGCACAATGACTTTTATGAGTCTATATTTATAGTGCACAATGACTTACATTCCATGTAGAAAGCTTGTGTATGTAAATAACACATCTAATCTCTTTATAGCCTCTTCCTGCCACCCTAATCTCTTGGTTCAAATAAAATAGCTTTAGCACAGCAATGGACACAATGAACAGAGCAGAGACAGCTTATAGAACGGAATAAACTTTACAAGTTACTGCTCAGAGAACTAACATCTAGAATATATAAAAAATTTTAAAAATAAACACCTCAATATAAAAGATCCAGTCAAAAAATGGGCAACTGAAGTGAATACACATTTCTCAACAAAAATATGTGTCCACTAAATATATGAAAAAATGTTGAGCATTTTTGGCTATTAGAGAAATGCAAATCAAACACCAAGAATCCACCATACTCCAGTAAGAATGGCTATTTTCAAGCACCCCAAAACAACAAATGCTTTTAAGGTTGCCAGCATTTATATTAAAATTAACATTATGCTCTGCATTTACTTAACAAAGTTTCAAGTATAGGTTAATCTATTTCTCACTTTGAAGCAGCCTTCCTAAATCACTACCACTATACACATAAATAATCAGCCTATATTCTTGTTTGTCTGTCTGATTGGCTGGGTTTTTTTTGGTATTAGGAATTCAACTTAGGACCTTGTGCTTGCCAGGCAGGCACTTGTGCCACTGAGCTGGTTCTATATTCTATATTCTGGTTCTATATTCTCAAGACTAGTATTTCATTAAATTCAGTCCTCCACACAAAGTAGTTTTTTTTCAAAGCATAGGTCAAATAGTACACTGAACATTGAGATACTTACCTAAGATTCCTTCTACTGCATCATGCTGAACAAATTTTATGCCTGAAATTTTAATATCCGCACCTGTGCAATCCACAAAAGTGTCTCCTTTACCCCTTTTTTCTATTACGATATCATCTGGTAGACCATATCCTGAAGAAGAGAGCAAGAATACTTAGAATGAAAGGATAATCTAAACAAAAAAAATGTTAGAACACATTACCCCCGTTTAAATGATACGAAATTACACTTTGAGACTAGTCAATCTTATTACATTTAAATAAAATCTATGGGGATAGGGATATAGCTCAGCAGTACAAGTGCCTGCCTGGCAAGCTGAAGGTCTTGAGTTCAATTCCTGGTTCCTAATTAATTAATTAATTAATTAAAAAACTCTATCCCCTCCCAGGTAATGTTTAAACCAGGATATCCAAGTTTTAACAGCCCTATATAGCTACCATGTCAATGATCTTAGACCAGTTCAGCACAAAATTCACTTTATAAAACTGTTATGAATATAATCATCAAGACACAGCTGGCTCAGAAATCTTAAAAGCACTCACTCAGCCTTTCTAAGTTTTTCCTAGCTCTAATATTCCATGACTATTAATATAATCTATATTTGAAAAAAACCTAGCATTTCTCAAGATTATCTAACAGTTGCATTCTGTTACACAGATGGATTTAAACTGATTCCTTACAAGGTCTCTACTATCTTACCCCAAATGACCTTAAACTCCTGAGCTCAAGAAATCCTCCTGTCTCAGCATGACCAGTAGCTGTGACTGCAGGTGTGTGCTAATGCTTCCAGCTAAATCTTAAGCTAATAATATAGGTCAAGACTCTGAATAAGGTAACAAAAAAATTGGAGAATTAGAAAACTAGAGAATTTGCTTCATAAAACAAAACCACATACACAATGCCAAAGACTAAAACTAGACCCATGTCTATCACCATGGACCAAACCAAACTCCAAATGGCTTACAGATCTAAATATTTAAACACAAACACTAAATCTACTAGAAGAGAAAGTAGGTAAAAATCTTTAAGACATAGGGGTAGGCAGAAAGTTCATGAACAAAAACCAAGCTGCACAAGAAATATTTCAAAGAATCAACAACTGGGATCTCACCTTATTGAAAAGATTTTTCACATCAAAACAAATCACCAACAGAGTAAAAGGAAAACTCATGAGTTGGGAAAAAATTTTAGCCAACTGCCCCTCAGACAAAAGACTTCTAAATAGAACATACAAAAAAAAAAAAAAAAGCAGACCCCAAAATTGAAAGACCTAATCCAAAAGTGGGCATCCAAGATGAATACACACTTCTCAGATGAAGAAGTACAATGGCAAATAAATACATGAAAAAATGTTCAACATCAGTGGTCATTCAAGAAATGTAAATTAAAACAACACTCAGATTCTATCTTGCCCCAGAAAGAATGACTATCATCAAGAAATCAACCAATAACAAATGCTAAAGGGGTTGTGCGGAAAAGGGAACCCTTCTCCACTGCTGGTGGAAGTGCAGATTGATGAAACCACTGTGGAAATCAGTTTGGAGATTCCTCACAAAACTAGGATTAGAAGTCCCACTTAACTTAGCTATTCACCTTCTGGGTATTTTCCTAGATGAATTAAAAACATCACATCACAGTGATATATGTGCACCCATGTTTATAGCAGCACAATTTGTTATAGCTATATCTTGGAAACAACCCAAATGCCCATCAATTGAGGAATGAGTGAAAAAAAGATGTGGTATTTTTATATAATGGAGTATTAATCAGCTATAGAAAAAGATAACCTTGACATTTTTGTAAGTAAATGGACACAACCAGAGTCCATACTCATAAATAAAATAAATCGGACCCAAATGTGAAACATCATACTGTCTCCCTAGTGTAAGAACATGAAACAGTAAATAAAACCCAAAAAGTACAATAGATAATATGAAAAGGAAAGAAATCCTATCTGCTCAAAGGAAGGAACAACTTGAATGAAGGAAAGAAGAAAGGCAAATATATGGGATAACTGTACTGCTGATATCTGGTGGTTTATTGAAAGGAACAGATAATGCTTAAAATTTTTTATATTTTTAAATTTTTTTATATTTTGACCAATTTTGCATGCTTATATCTGGTAATCTGAACAACTAATATGAAGACAATATGCAATATAACAATACTTGTTGAATTCCTATTATCTTGTTTAGTGAAACTGTATCATTTCTAATTGTTTTTTTGTTTTTATTTTTTATTCTCTTTAATGGTATGATCAATCTTGCATTCTTACATCTGGTAATCTGAGCAACTTTGTTGAAGATGACAAAACAAAAATAAATAAATAATTCTTATTGTCTAAAGAAGAGTCTTTGTTTGAGTAGATGAAACTAACTACATTGAACAGAAAAAGCCACTTAAAAAAATACAACAAAGCCAGGCACCATGTTGCACACCTGTTATCCTAGCACACTGGAGGCTGAAGCAGGAAGGTAGGTGCAAGTCCAAGGCCAGCCTGCACTACAGAGCAAGACCCTGTCTCAAAAAACAAACAAAACAAGCTTTCTGTGGCACTGGAAAATGCTCAAGAACTTTATGCATAAGAGTGCTTAGATGATGGACACTGGATGATTGGAGTAATTTTGTCTGTGATTCTTTGTATGTGCCAACTAGTAGTTTGTGTATTGTCTACAATAGCATTGCTTTTTATCTTCTGAAAAGTTAAAACAATATTTAAACTGCATATTGAGCAAAAAAACAGACTATATAAACTATGTATTCTTCGTAAAAACATAAAACTGTTAACAATCTGGATTTTCTAAAGGAAAGCCTATTGTAATTACTATTAATACCTTGAATATAAGTATTTAATATATATCAGTATAGGTATTTTAATATATATCACTTATTACAAGTGTTAGCTACAGATCATTATAAGCTTTAGACTTACTCATGAACAAGTGCTCCATATATTCATACTAGTGATAATGTCTAACTCACCAATTTTATACTTTCATTTTTATACTCTCTATGTGGTTATGACACTCCAACAATTACATTATTTCTTCACCGATCTAGAAAGACCTCTTACCTAATACGTAATCTATAATATCAATGCTATTTTCACTATGCCAAAAACTAGTGCTTTTATTCCAGTGATTTATCCTGTGTCATATATACCATATATTCATTATGTCAAATATTAGCAAGGAGAACAAAATTACACATGTAAAACAAAAAAGGGGGTGAGGTAGGTTGAGGCAGGAGGATCATTACAAGTTCGAGACCAGCTTGGGCTACAAAGTGAGCTCAAGGCCAGCCTGAACTGCATAGCGAGACCCTGTCTCAAAAAGACAAAAAAAAGGGGGGGAGTGAGGTGATATAGTAGTAAACAGCAGGAAATCAAATTCCCAACAATGCTTCTAATAAGTTTTAGTGCGGCATAGTGGCACACTCCTATAATCCCAGAAGGCTGAGGCAAAAAGAACACCATAAATGTGAGGCTAGCCTGGGTTACACAGTGTGTTCAAGACCAGCCTGAACTACACAGAGCAAGACCCTGTCTCAAAAAAAAAAAAAGTTTTAAGATAATAAAGAATATACTTTAGGGCTGGGGATATAGCTCAGTGGAATAAGCGCCTGCCTAGCAAGCGCAAGGTCCTGAGTTCGATCCCCAGTACCGCCAAAAAAAAAAAGAATATACTTTTGTTTTTTTTTTTTAAAGAATATACTTTAAACAGTTTGTAGACCTCCAGGAAGATGGTGAAGTGGCAAACAGCAGAAACAGCTTCTCTGTGATTTGGTGTCCAGACACTGGACTATAGCAACACAAGGAAAAGAAGAGAAAAGTGGGTCCCATGGACCTATAAAGGATTTGAAGAGAGAAATGAAGCCCGTTGAGGGGAGTGAACAGAGGAACTTCAATGAAAAACAAGGAGGAGGTAGCAGTAACACCTTCTCCCTGAGTCAAGATTCAGTGCAAGGCAGGAGTGGTTCAAACCTGCAGACACACAGTGACTGCTGGCGACCCTAGAGGCCTCCAGGGAGAGATACAGCAATGCAATGGAGGAGTGGATGCTGTGGAATAAACTGGCTGGATATTCAGCAGTCCAGTGGGAAAGGCTGGAGAGCGATCAATGGAACATGGAACTCGGAACACCTGCTGGCTCTATCTAGTGGCTCCCACCTGAGTTCCAGGCCAAAAAAGGCCTGTGCTCTGTGCTAAACAGGTCTGATTCTAGCCTCACAGCCAGAAACTAGCCCAACATGGGAAATGGAATCCATAAAACAGATACCAAGGAAATTAAAAATTCCACTGAAAGCAGAATAAACCAATTGTGAAGAGAGAATCTCAGACGTAGAACGCAGGTTTGCAGTCAGCAACACTGAAAAAAACAAATTCTTAAAAATACCAAGGGAGCCTGGTGCACGCCTGTAATACCAACACTCAGGAGGATGAGGCAGGAGGATCGTTGAGTTTGAGGCCAGCTTGGGCTACAAAGTGAGCCCAAGGTCAGCCTGAACTGCATAGCAAAGACAAAAAAAAAAAAAGGACAATGAGAAATCAATCTAGCAGCTGCTAGATGATACAAAGAATAAAGTAAGATTGAGTGGAAGCAAAGGAAAAGCAAGAGATAGCACAAATGATTTAAAAAAAAAAAAAAAACCTATCCATACATGCCGTGGCAGACAACTTCCCTGGTAGGGAAAAAAAATTTGACATAAAGATAAATGAGACATATACAACTCCATAAAAAAAAACAAAAAAACTACACCAAGGCAATATAATAGTCAAGATTTCAGAAATTTAACACCAGAATAAAATATCAAAAGCTGTTAGAGAAAAGAAACAAATAAAGCCCATCAGAATCATAGTTGACTTCTCAACACAAATCCTCAAGTCAAGGACAGCTTGGAGTAAAGTATTTCAAGTTCCATGTCCAACCCAGATTGATGCACTTTTCACAATTATCTTTCAAAATTAATTGAGAAATAAGATACTTCCATGATAGAGGACACCTGAGGAAATTCCTGAACACCAAATCGGCACTCTAAAATGTTCTGAAGGACATTCTAGAAAGAGATAATAAGGACTGCAACTCCATGAACGCCAAAGAATCAATCCATCAGGCAAGGCTAACAACTAGAGGGAGGGATAAAAGGAAGCCAACAACATGAAAATAACATGACAAGTCAAAACATATTAATTATAACAATCAATGTTAATGGTCTCAATTCACCCATCCAAAGAAACAGACTGGCAGAACAGATGAAGAAACAATATCCAATAATATGCTATATACAAGAAACTCATTAAACTCAAAAAGAAATTCATAAACTAAAAGTTAAAGGATGGAAAATAATACTCCATGCAACAGGAAACTGGAAAAATGCAGGGGAACTACTCTATTTGTAGACAGAGTGGATTTCAAGCCATGATTGATTAACAGAGACAAAAGGTCACCATATCTTTGTAAAAGAAACAATCCAAGGTAAGGAGACAACAATCACACACACACACACACACACACACACACACACACACACACACACACATATACATATGTATATATATATGCAACAAATACCAGTGTCCCCAACTATATGAAACAAATATTAACAGACATGAAAAATGAATTCTACTGGGGAATCTCAACACCCCACTGCCATAAAAACACAGATCTACTAGACAAAAAATAAATAAAGAAATAAAGAAATATTAGACCTGAACCAAATACTTGAACAAATGTACTTAGAAGTCATCAACAGAGTTTTCCACCCACAATATCAGAATACATTCTTCTCAGCTGCACACAAGACGTTCTCCAAATATATCACACACTAGCTCATAGAACATGCTTAAGAAAATATAAAGGACTTGAAATTACTGCATGCATATTATCAGACCATAGCACAATGAAATTGGAAATCAATGGCAAAAAGGAACAAGAACTTCATAAATACATGGAAATTAAAAACACCCTCCTGACCAACCAATGGGTCACAGATGAAATTACAGAAGAAATTAGATAGTTTCTACATTTAAATAATAGTGCCAATACAACATATTAGAACTTATGGGACACAATGAAAGCAGTTGTATAAGGGAAATTTATAGCAGTGAACACTCATGTCAGGAACATAGTGAGCTCACATAAATAATTTAATGTTCAACCTCAAGCTTCTACAAAAAGAGAAGGTAAAGCCCAAAGCTTTATTCCTCATACAAGTGAGGAAATTATAAAGATCAGAGCAGAAATTAATGCAATTGAGACTAAGAAAGCAATACAAAGATCAATGAATTAAAGAGTTGGTTCTTGGAAAGATCAAATAAAACTGAAAGACGTGCAGCATACCCCACCAAAAACAAGGGAAGAAAAGGCTCCAGTCTGTGCAGTTAGGAATGGCAAGGGTGAAAACAATAGATCCTGCAGAAATCCAGATCATTTCTACCTACATCTGAGAGCTTGTATTCTAGTAAGTTGGAAAATACAGAAGAAATGGACATTTCCTAAATACATATGAATTATAAAACCTGAATCAAGATATAAAACTCCTAAATAAACCAGTATCAATCAATGAACCTGAAGATGTAATTAAAAACCTACTATTAGGATGAGTGAAAGGGGAAAGAACAGTAGGGAAAAGGAAAAAGAATTCCAGTCAGTTACACTATTCATGTCTTTGAGTTCATTAAAAAGGACAGTTTGGGCTAATATTGATTGAAGATATTTTTATAGCAGTAGCAAACAAATAAGGAAACAACATGAAAAAGAAACGCATACAAATATCAGTTATAACCATCAACATAAATGGTCTCAACTCACCAATCAAAAGAGATAGAGTTGTACAATGGATCAAGAAGACCCCAAAATATGTTGCATTCAAGAAACACTTTAACCCAAAAAGAAATTCATAGACTAAAAGTCAAAGGATGGAAAATCATACTACACATGACAGGATCCCAGAAAAAAGCAGGGGTAGATTTTCTATTTGCAACAACGCAAATTTTAAGCCAAAACTGATCAAAAGAGGTGAAGAAGGTCACTACATACTTTTTAAGGGAAAACTCCAAGAAAAACAGATAACAATCATAAATATTTATGCACCAAATACAGGTTCTACCAACTACATAAAACAATAACAGATATGAAAATCTAAATAAGCATTAACACAATTGTAGTCAGGGACCTTTATACACCACTCTCACGAACAGATCAACTAGACAAAAATCAACAAAGAAATATTAGAATTAAATGAAGCCTGTCAACAAATGGACTTGGAAGAAGTCTACAAGTGTTTTATCCCAAAACATCAGCATACACATTCTTCACAGCTGCACATGGGACATTCTCCAAAATAGACCATATATTAGCTGATAAAACATGTAGATGCAGAGAAACTGAAATCATCCCACACATATTATCTAGGCACAGCACAAAGAAACTAGAAACCAACGACAAAGGAAATCACAAAAACTGTATTAACGTATGGAAATTAAACAACACCCTTCTGAACAACCAATGGATCACAGAGGAAATTAAAGACAAATTTTAAAGTATATGCAATTAAATGATAATGCCAAGACAACACACTGATACCTATAGGACGCAATGAAAGCAGTCCTACTAGGGAAATTTACAGTGATGAACCCACATATTTATAGTGATAAGCTCATTCAGGAAAACACAATGAGCTCAAATAAGCAAGCTAATGTTGAACCTCAAACTTCTAGAAAAAGAACAATAAATTAAACCCAAAGCTTTTATGAGAGAGGAAATTATAAAGAGCAGAAATTAATATGAGACTAAAAAAACAATACCAAGAATCAATGAATTGAAACGTTGGTTCTTTGAAAGAATTAATAAAATTGATAAACCATAAGCCAACCTCATCAAAAAGGAAAGAATAGTAAGTGTAAATGGCAAGTGCAAGGTCCTGGTACCAAAAAAAAGGGAAAGAAAGAACACAATTCAAGCAATTAGTAATAAAAAGGGCAAATCACAACAGATCTCACAGAAATTCAGGAGATTATTAAGATCTACTATGAAAAATAATATTCTAGTAAGATGGAAAACACTGAAGAAATGAACAGGTTCCTAGACATAACTGAATTGCCAAGACTAAATCAAGAAGATAAAAAATTCTAAATAAACCAATATTGGCCAATGAAATTGAAAATGTAACTAAAAATTTACCAACAAAGAAAAGCGCAGTCCCTGACAAATTCATGGTTAAATTCTACAAGACATTTAGAGAAGAACTAATGTTATTATTAATGCTGAAATTTCTTTTGAAAATTGAAAGGGAAGCCATATTTCCAAAAATCATTCCTGGAAGTATTACTCTCATTGTAAAACTACAGAAGAATCCAACCAAGAAAGAAAACTACAGGCCAATCTTCCTAATAAACATGGATGCAAAAATCCTTAATAAGATACTGGCAAACAGAATGCAGCAAATCATCAAGAAGATTATATACACCATGACAAAGTAGGATTCATACCAGGGATGCAGGAATGGTTCCACATATGGAAATCAGTAAACGTAATACATCATATTCACAGAACCAAAGACAAAAACCAAATGATCATCTCAACAGATGCAGAAAAAAGCTTTTGATAACATTCACACTCGTTCAGGATAAAAGAAATAGAAAATTGGAATAGATGGTCTCTACATCAATCTTATAAAAGCTATCTAGGACAAACCAATAGCCAACATCATATTAAATGGTCAAAAACTGCTGGGCATGGTGGTGCATGCCTGTAATCACAGCCCTCGGGAGGCTGAGGCAAGAGAATCGTTGCGCATTCAAGGCCAGCCTGGGCTACAAAGTAAGCTCAAGGCCAGCCTGAACTGCATAGCAAGACCCTGTCTCAAAGAGACAAAAAAAAAAGGTCAAAAACTGAAAGCTCTCATTCTAAAATTAGGAACAAAAGAAGGCTATCCACTATCACCACTCCTATTAAATACAGTTCTGGAAACATTAGCCACAGGAGAAAATAAAAGGAATGAAGACAGGAAAGAAAGCAGTGAAATTATCATTATTTGCAGAAGACATGATACTCTACATTGAAGAGCCCAAAAACTCCACCAAAAAACTTGTACATTTAATATTCAAATTCAGTAGTGTAGCAGGATACAAAGTCAACACTCAAAAGTCAATAGCATTCCTGTACACAAGCAACAAACTCAGAGAGAAAAATCAGGGAAAGCACACCCTTCACAGTAATATCCAAAAGAATTAAATACTTAGGAATCAATTTAACCAAGGATGTAAAACATCTATATAATGAAAATTACAGTATTCTAAAAAGGGAGATCAAAGAGGATTATCAGAAAATGGAAAGATATCCCTTATTCTTCAATAGGGAAAATATAGTGAAAATGACCATTCTACCCAAACTGCTATACAGATTTAATGCAATCCCAATAAAAATACCATTAACACACCTCAGAGATCTAGAGAAAATACTCCTAAAATTCATTCCAAATTAGGAAAGATTTAAAATTGAAACAGCAATTCTGGGCAACAAAGGCAAGTCAGGGAACATCACAATCCCAGACCCAAAACTACACCTCAAAGCTACTGTGATACAACTAGCATGGTACTGGCAGTAAAACAGGCCTGAGGATCAGTGGAACAAAATAAAAGATGCAGACATGTTCCCAAACACACTCAGCCACTTTATCTTTGACAAAGGCGCCAAACATGTTCACTGGAAGAAAGAGAGCCTCTTTAATAAATGGTGCAGGAAAAACTGGCTTTCCACATGCGGAAGACTAAAACTAGGCCCATGTCCATCACCATGCACTGAACTGCAGTCAGAATGGATCAAAGATCTAAATATTAAAATAGAAATACTAAATTTACTAGAAGAGAAAATAGGCAGAAATCTCAAAGACATCCACAGGTATAGGTAGAGACTTCATGAACGAAACACAGACTGCAAGGGAAATAGTAGAAAGAATCAACAAACAGGATCTCACCTTACTAAAAAGCTTTGTACAACAAAAGAAATCACCAACAGAGTGAAAAGAATCCACAGAATGGGAAAAAACTTTAGCCAACTGTCTGAGACAAAGGACCTCTATCTAGAACATATAAAGAATTGAAAAAATCAGACCCCTAAACTCGAAGAACCCAATCCAAAAATAGGTATCTGAGATAGATATACACTTCTTAGTGGAATATAAATGGTAAATAAATACATGAAAAAATGCTCAACATCATTGGTCACTCAAGAAATGCAAATTAAAACAACAATAGTCCATCTCACTCCAACAAGAATGGCTATCATCCAAAAAAGAAAAATCAATCAATAACAAATACTGGAGGAACTGTGGGGAAAAAGGAGCCCTTCTCCACTGCTGGTTGGAATGTAGACTAGTGCAACCAATGTGCAAATCAGTGTTGGAGATTCCTTAAGAAACTAAGATTCAAATGCTGTGTATCTTCCCAGAACAATAAAAACATCATCCAAAAGCAATATATGTGCACCAATATATGTGCAGCACAATCTTGGAAACAACCCAAATGCTTATCAACCAAGGAATGGATAAAAAAGATGCGGTTATTTTTATATAATGCAGTACCATTCGGCCATTAAAAAAAAAAAAGAGACAAACTGGAGACTTTTATAGGTAAATGGATGCAACTCAAGACCATACTCATAAGTGAAATAAATCAGATCCATATGTGTAAACATCATATTTTCTTACTAGTATGAAAAATAAGAAAATAACCTCTGAAATATATAATAGATACTGTGAACTGGGAAAAAGCTATGCAAAAGAAAAGATAAACTCACTGGAAGGGAGACTGCACTCTGAAGCAGAGGCCACAGAGCTCAGACTCATCTTCCCAGGTGGTCCAAAAGGACTAAAGGGCCGGGGCTGCCTTCTCCCTCTGACCAAACTGCCATCTCTACCTGTCATCACCTGGAGGGGCCCTGAGTAATCATGACTAGAGGGTAAAAAACAGCCTATTTCTGGACATTGGTACAGGTCTCTTTGTCCTTCTCCAACCCCAACCTTCCTTCCAGTCCTCATACCTTGATAAAAGTCACTAAAAATATAAATTTAATTTCTTAAGCTGTAACTGGGATAACTTTGTTTTCACTCACTACTTTTAGTTTTGCCTAAAAGCCCAGTTCTCATCCTGGAGAGATTTTATCCTGTCTAAATACTGTAATATATATCCAGGTTGCCAACTGACCAAAATGATGCTAAGACTGGTTTTTACAAATGTAATACATATTGTTGTTCATGTACAAAAATTTAAAAAGTTTTTCATTGGTCAAAATAAGATGTTAATCTGGCTCTTTTTTTTTTTTTTTTAATCTGGCTCTTATAAGTCATAAAATTTTAGAGATACTTATAACTAAATCTAGAGGGACTTATGACAAAATGTCAGACTTCACTAGTAAAGGAGTCTAAGAGCTAATAGATTACAACTGTTAGCTCTTAAAAATAGTTTCTAAACTGTCAGCTCTAATGCTCATGCTTTGATTATATATGCTCTAATTTCTTGGAAAATATTGTTCTTGCCTACAGGATGCCAGACCCCAGGTAATCACATAGATAAAACCTATAACAAATATACTAGCTTACTTTTAGATTCCTTTTACTGGGACCCACCAGATCTTTCCTAGAGAGAGACTACGACCCCCTTCAGCCTGAAGCCAGAGTGACCATCGCCAATTACTCCTCCACAGCAGTTCGGGTTACTTCTTCAGAGGGGGAAATGTCATAGGCTGCTGAGTTAGATTGAAATATTTAAGGCAGACAGGGCTAGGGCCTATAGGGAGCCAGCGAGGAAGACAAGATACCTTGTAAATGGAAAGACTGGGACTTCTGCTGCAGGTCAGATCTCAAGACAAAAAATTAAACAAATGCACCCACATACCTCTTTTAGGGAGGGACATCAGGGATTGATATTCTAAAGAGGTAGTAATCACCTTAAAGGAGTCACTGATCAAACCCCTTAAAGGAAAAGCTCTTATTCTATTATTCATGCCCCCTACAAGTGACAAGTGACTCACTTCCCCATTTGATGCCCATTAAATCAATTTTACTAGAACAATTATAATCTTATTGGCTCATCATAATTTTGTCCCACCTCATGCCCACTTTGTGATTTCCCATTTTTCCCCTACCTTGGACCCACCTCATCTCACAGTTTTGCTCTATAAAAGTGCCTAGAAAAGACAGGTTCCTGGGCAACCCATGGGGTGGGGGGATAGGGGGGTGGTTCTGTCCCTGTCAAAAAGAAGCTTTCTTTTCTTCAATAAATATATTCTGCTCTTAAAAAAAAAAAAAAGACAAACTGCAGTGGGGGAAAGGGGAAAGGAAAAAAGAAAAATATGTATGCATACACAAGATAGCTAAGACAATTTTACAGATAGGTTCTCTTAGTTCCTTGAAAAGAATGTTTCACGCTAATACTGTTTAGGCAAGGTATCACGCCTATATCTTATACTCTAAGTTACTACTACAAGGAAGTAATATGCTACATATCAACTATTGTAACTGTCCTACTAACCTGATTTAAAACTCGGTTTCATTGTTTATCTTTTTTCTCCTTACAATAAAAAAAACAACCCAATGTTGACATTCCATCTCACCCCAGAAAAAATCGTTATTATCAAGAAATCAACCAGTAACAAATGCTGGCAGGCTATGGGTCAAAAGGAACCCTTCTGTCCACTATTGGTGGAAGTATAAGCTGACATAACCACTGTGGAAATCAGCGTGGGGATTCCTCAAAAAACTAGGACTAAAGGTTCCATTTGACCCAGTTATTTGCCTTCTTGATATTTTCCCCAAAGCATTAAAAGCATCATAACACTGCGAAAAGCCATCTACTGGGGAATGGATAAAGAAGATGTGGGGTAGTTTTTTTTTTTTTTTTACAATGGAATACTACTCTCCCCTAAAGATGAACAAGCTTGAGACATTTCTAGGTAAATGGATGCAACTGGAGACTATATTCTTAAGTGAAACAAATTTGACATGCATTTGTAAATACATGTTTTCTCTGGTGTTAGAAACCAAAAGTGTAAATAAGGACTAAAATGTATAATAAGTATTGTGAAATAGGAAGAAACTGTTCAAATAGGGAAGGCATGAGCAGGAAAGGAAAGAAGGGAAAAGTAAAAAGAAAAGTGAGAAAAGCGGGAAAAAATAGAGCCTAAGCTTTAGTAAATGGGAAGGGGAGAAGGAGCTGAAGGGAGAGCAGGGGAATGGAAAAAAAAAAAGAAAACAAGTAATTATATCCTGTACAGGTCCAAATTCTCTATGATGAATATGATTACTACATACACCTAAAATGTACCAACAAAATCTGATTATAAAAGTTTTAAAGTTTGTAAATAGCTGCACAAACCCAAAAATAATGTATGATTTTTTTTGCATTATTACCTTTATTGCTAACCTGAAACTGTTCTGATGAACAGGTACATTTAAATTTGACACATTACAGTACTACACAAGAGCAAGATAAACTAAGGTAACCTACATTTAGTTATCCCTCTAAATGAACAGTAAGATTATAACTCATAAAATATTATCATTTTTTATTTTGTGGAAAATGGTAAAACAAAATTTCATAATAAGATGATAGAAAAATAGTAATAGTTAATACTTCATATATTATCTTTAAAGTAGTTACTCACAGTATAAGATATGGGCATAAAATATTCTCCAATCAATATTAGCGCAAATCTTGCTTTTTTATGAACTGAGAGACACTAATAAAACTTGCATTTTTTTCTCCCTTTTCCCTTTCCCCCATCCTACTTCCTTTTTCCTATTTAACAATTTCTTCCAATTTCATCATTTACATCTTAGACCTTACTCTTTCTATTTCTCACACCTAGGAAACTACAATGTTTACACGTGAGTCTGATTTATTTCACTAATGAGTATGCTTTCAAGTTGCATCCTAAAATATTATTTTTTATACAGTCTTCTGACAGTTAATGTTCTCACAATACTTTGGCCCATACACAAAGTGAAGTGCTTTTGACATTCAGTAAGCTTTAACAATTACAAACTTTTACAATATCAATTCAAATTAAACATACTTCACAAAAATATCTCTTACAAAAACATGCTAAATTTAAAACAAAAAAAGATACACACCTGTAATCCCAGCACTTAGGAGGCTGAGGCAAGAGGATCACTGTAAGTTCAAGACCAGCCTGCGCTACATAAGCAAGTTCAAGACCAGTCTGCACTACATAGTAAGACCTCATCTCAAAAAAGAAAAGCAAAAAGAAAAGATCACATCAGATCAGATCAGACACTAAGATAGCCAGAACATATATAAGGGTAAGCAAAAAAATACAAAGTACTAAACACAAAAATGTACTGCTAGGGGTATTTTTTTATTTTAAAAATTTGATTTCTTTTCCATAAGCCATCTATAATTTAGGATTCTAATGGTATAATTTTAATAATTCTGTTTTTTAACATATGCCTGTAAACACCTTTCCAAAATACATACTGCCACAAAGACCTAAAATTCAAGTTGTTTTTGGTCTTGAACTCACTATATTGCCCAGGCTGGCCTCCAACTCGCAGTGATCCTCCTGCCTCAACTTCCTGAGTGCTAGGATTACAGGCATGTGCCACCACGCCTGGTTGAAATTACATTTTTGCCATGGTGAAAGTGGAGCTTCAACAAGATTAGTCATTATGGTGGCATACATGAAAGTTGATCATGAGATATTCCATACTCACCTTCCAACTCAATTGAATCAGCAATAGAGAAGGTGCCATGTACCACATAATGCCCAGGACAGACAATAACAGTGTCACCTTCATAGCAGGCGTTTATAGCAGACAACGGATCCTTATGGAACTAGAAAAGAACATATTGCAAATATATATCACCCAAAAGCAACCTGCGTATTTTTCCAAGTGCCTTCATGTTTTACTTCGAAAATAGAGCCAAAATTGCATAATTAAGTATATTAGGTATATCTTCATGAACAGTATGGTAAGCCCAATGCATGGTTGCTGAGTTAATATTGCTGTTGAAAGGATAAAGTTCTATTACCCATTTTTCAGAAAACCAGCTCTAGAAAGCTCCTAGAAACATTCTGTAGAATTTACAAACCCTGGGATGAATCAGAAGAAGCACCTGAAACAAGAAACTTTCCTTTTACCTGAATTTCTATATCTTCCTTAAAAGGTTCCCCACAAAGCCTATCTCTGAGCAGAGAGCACAGTAAACCCGACATCATGGTGGAGGAGACCACATGGGTGACCTTCTGGCCATTTGGACGGACACCTTTTGCTTGGATATTAGAGTTCTTCTGATAACCAAAAACATATCTTAAAGAAACCAAAAAGACCTATTAGTTATCAGTAAGAGAGCCAGTAAAAAAAAGATGCTAACTAGTTAAGAATAAGAAAGACATACATACCTCAACAATGGATTCTCAATGAGTTTTAGCTTTTGTTTCAACTGTTCAATCTCTGAATACAATTTTAACCCTTCCACCATGGAGATATTTTCCTGCTCAGAATCAGAGTCACAATTTGACAAACTGCTTCTTAGATTTAAAAATTTCCTGTAACTTTCTTCACACTGAATCAACAAATTGCGGTAGTCAACAATAAGTCCTGAAGGAACTCGGTCTTCAAGAATGTCATAATGCCTGAAAGTTTAAAAACAAATTGAAACCCTTTGCCTTTCAGGTATTTTCCTATCATTAAGATCACACATTTAGTCCACAAAAACCCAGTAAGTATTTTATAGCATCTACTGAGTAACATGCAAAGTCACTCTAAAAAATTAGTGACTAATTTCTTCTTTTGAAGCTATGTTTTCCCACAGATGCATTTGTGTTTTTAAAACACTGTCAGTTCATGTTGCATAATTTGTAATTATTTAATAAATTGTTTTCTTCACATTAGATTAAAAACAATAAACCAGTAGTGGGGCAATTTGGGAGTTGCCTAAGGAAGGAATTGTTTCACAATAATTATAATAACCAATAATCAACTATCATATTTGTAGGATCAAAATTTAGAAATGATTCAAATCATTTAGGCCTTCCTTGTATCCTATATCTAAAGCATCTGAAGCACATGGCACAAAAGTTTGCTGAATATTCATTCCTTCAGGAAGATTAGTAGAAAAGTTCAAAAACATATAAGCCTTTAAAATTGTGAAAGAAAAAAAGTTGTCATTACTAAGAGTGACTAAAACAAAATTATCTTTACTGGCACTTAAAACTTATTAAATTATACACTTTCTCAAATATGAAAACAGATCAAAGAGTATTTTAAATGTAATAAATAACTTATGATGGCCCTGAATCAAGGCCAGCAGTTTTCTGAAGATTTTGGGTTTCAAGCAAGAGCCTAAAGTGGTATCTTTCTGTGGTCTGTTGGCCATTTGAGAACTTTAGAAATATAATGGTCAAGGGGCTGGGGGTATAGCTCAGTGGCATAAGCGCTTGCCTGGCAAGTGCAAGGTCCTGAGTTCGATCCCCGGTACCGGAAAAAAAAAAAAAAAAAAAAAGAAATATAATGGTCGATTCATTAGAAGGAAACAACAAAATAAATCTTACTCTGCCTGGCGCTCTGCCTTGTCCCTGGAGCTTGGCCTGGCGCCCCGCCCCCCGCCCCGCCCCCGCCCGCCTGCCAGGTGCTTGACCCCACCCCAGGAGCTCCACCTGGCCCCCGGGCATGCCAGGCATTCCGCCCCAGGATGGCCCTGAAGAGTCGCCTGAGCCTATAGACTTGGACACGCTGACAGAGCCTGACAGTTCCCTGTGCAACCCACTACCTGACCAGACACCCAACAGCTGTGAGGGCTTGCCAAAGGGTGCTTCTCCACCTCCTGCCATAGCAATTTGTGTGCACCCACGTATTATAGAGCACATTTAGAAGCAGCCAAGTCTCTTCCCAAAGTAAGAGCATGAGGGAGCAAATAAACCAAAAGTGCAGGTATTACCAGTGGGAAGACCACTGACGGTGGTAGAACGGAGGTGAAGTGGAGAAAATTGAGTAATTGAATGAGCTATCATCTGTATAACTGAGTGATAGGGGCGGGGAAGACATTATGTAATGCAATATCCAGTGGTGGCCCCCTACTATTTTCTCTGTATTTGGTGTTTCCTTTATTGTTTTTGTGTTAACAAGTGTAAAGAAAACACTATGTAATGCGGCATTCAGTGATGGTTCCCTGCTGTCCCCTCTGTAATTCGGTATTTCCTTTATTGATTTTGTTATAACAAATACGAAGATAACACTATGTTATACGGCATCCAGTGCCAATTCCCTACTATCTTCTCTATAATTTGGTATTTTTTTGTATTGTTTCTGTATTATTCTGAGTTCTTTTGTCTTAAAAATAAAATTTAAAAAAATAAATAACATAGATGTAGAATCAAACAGAATGAAAATAGAAAAAATTTAAAAATAAATCTAAAAATAAAGCACATTATTGTCATACACAAAGTTTTTTTTTCTTTTTGAAATAGGATTTCACTATGTAGTTCAGGCTGGCCTTGAGCTCACTGTGTAGTCCAGGCTGGTCTTGAACTTGCAATGATCCTCCTGCCTCAGCTTCCTGAGTGCTGGGATTACAAGTGTGCACCACCGTGCCTGGCAGAAAGTTTTTGAATAATCGCTTTATTTCTCAGTTAAAAATATACTAATGCCAGGAACAATGACACATCTGCACAATCCCAGTTACTTAGCAGCTGAGGCAAAATAGAAAACTTGAGGCTAAGTAAGAGAGCAAGGCCAAAGGGCTGGGTTCAATGTGGGCAGGATGAGTCTGCTGACTGTAGGGCAACACTTGAAAACTGAGGATTTCGTCTACTTTGGTTAATCCATATTTTTAAAAAATCAGAATTAAAAAATAAAAGGGGGTTCAAAAATAGACATCAAAAAATAAGTAAAGCTATTCTGGTTATCAATTTTGCAAATAAGAATTTAGAAAGCAAACCTCTGATGGATCAGGTCTACTAAACTGTGGAGATTGGAAGACAACTGATTGAATGGTAGAACAACGGAGATGAGGGTGGAGAAACTGATTAATGGAACGAGCCATCATCTGTATAACTGAGTAACAAATGCAAAGATAACATTACGTAATACAGCATCCAGTGTTAATTCCCTACTATCGTCTCTGTAATTTTATATTTCCTTTATTGTCTTTGTGTTATTGTGGTTTATATGTCTCCATTCTTTGGTCTTTAAAATTAAAAAAAGTAAAATAAATTGTGGCAAGCAAGATTCAAATAAGTTTCTTAGCTTTTTTTTTTTTTTCTATAGGCATTAAACCCAGGGCATCTACACTGCATATCCCTAGTCCTACTTGGAGACAGTGTCTGGCCAACTTCCTTAGTGGAGGCTCACACTTGCAGTCCTTCTGCTTCAGCCTCCCCGCGTGATGGGATTACAAACTGTGCCACCACACTCAGCATCTTAGCATTTCTCATACCCATGCTAATCAACTTATTTCTTCTCATTATATGGCTACTTCATAGTCTAGAAACAATGAATCAACATCCATCTAAGACTTCTAATTTTCAAAAGAGTGTGCTCTGAATTACAAAGGAGAAAAATTTACCACACAGTGTAAATCAAGTCACAATAGTTTGACTCTTTCCAAATCTTACCTATTGGTAGCCCTATTCCTATCTTAGCTCAGGGACTTTTTAGATGGGTCTACATTTGATAACATTCCTACTTCTCCATCAAGTACCACAGTTTCTTCCCGAAAGCAGAAACCAATTCCTTTTATTTTTTTCTATCTGCCAGCACTATATAAGGTCTGTATGTAAATCATGACTTACTAGCACATGCAAGACTGTCAAATCAAAGTATAATTTTTCTCCAAGATAAAACTGAATTTCTCAGGTATACATGATATTTACATTTCACTTCAATCAAAACCAATCAATGTTTAAGAGCAAGTACTATCAAACCCAGAAAATATTCAGTTACTGAAATTTTGGTATTTTATTGAATACACTATAGGAAAATAGGAACAATGGAAAAAATTATAAAGGCTAAATAGAAATTATGGTCAGTTTTATGAATAGTTGAAATCAGACATATATAATTTTAAACCAGGTAGACCCATTAACCAAACTCCCACATAATTTTCACTTAAACCAAGAAAAACTAAATGAAATTGGTTCTATAGAATGTGAAGGCTGACTGCCTTGTACTATACAGTCATATCATCTTTCAATGTGGAAAAATTACCTTCTGTAATTCTTTTTTTGGAGTGCAGTTTCTAATTTTATTCTTATTACAGCTCTGCCTACATAATATAAGAAAAAACTAATGGTCTTAAAGCACTACTTAGTGGAAAGATGAATGTTACATTTAATAAAGTCAGAACATTTGAGTTACACAGTTAATTTTCATATGGAATGGTTTTTCCCTGCCAAAATATAATAAATTAGGAAAATATAGTATTGTCTTAGTTAATTCTCTCTCACTGCTGAGACAAATATAACACCCAAAGTTAAAGGAGGAAGGTTTTATTTAGCTCATAGTTTGCGTAAGTTTTAGCCTATAGTTGATTGGCTCCAAGACAAGATAGCATGGCTGACAGGCAAGAGCTCATGACAAGGGAAGACAGCAAAAGCAACAAGAGCCAAAGGGAGGAACGACCCTCTTTCCCTCCCTTATAGTGTATGCAGGTTACCCACCCTACACGTGTGTGCCACTTCACCCCCAAACTTAGCACTAGACAATGAACCAATCACAAACTCTAGATTCAGCTGCCTCAGAAAAGCCTGCTCCCCATGACCAAATGAGGCTTTGAGGAACATCCGGTCATGAGCCATAAAAGTATGTTTCAGTATTCTGGAAATTTTTTATTCACCACCAACATTAGTCTTCTCATCTATTTGTCAAGTAATGCCAAAACCCTGACAAAATATCTTAAGATAAGTCTGTTAGTTTTGTCTAATGTAGTTTACTATAGAAATTTAGAATAAGGCCACATAACTTCAAAATTATTCTTTATTCTTAAAACAGGAAATTTCTATAATTCAAATACACCTGTCACTGTTTTTCATATGTCTTTGAATTTAACAAAGGGCTTTTACAACACTTCAACTGAATTTTATGCAGATTTACAAACAGTGACCTATTACCTTAGATTTTTTTTTTTTTTTTTTGAGACAGAGTCTTGCTCTGTAATTCAGGTTGGCCTAACCCAGGCTGGCCTTGAACTCCAGGTAATCCTTCTGCCTCAGCCTACCAAGTACTTGGATTACAGGTATGGGCCACTATGCCCAGCTGATGTTTTTGACCTCTGCTTTAAAACTAAAAAGCAAAAACAAAAACAAAAACAAAAAAGCAGATGTTTCTGCCCTTGCACAAGTTTCATTTAATATTTGCCCAGGGTCTATACTATTTGTCTATCAGTCTGTTTCTGTCTGTGGATCCCTAGAGTCTATGTCCATGTGTCTGTGGAGTGTGTGTATGTGTGGATCACAATAGTAAAACAAATCCATAGATAACTTTTCCAACATGTACAGGAAACACTTACAATCTCAATCGGGGTTCAACACATCTGACAAAATAATCATATTCATCATCTTCCTCTTCATCCCAACTCCTCCAAATGTACTGGTAGAAAAACCTGAAAAATAACATAGTAGCACATTAGGAATAAGTGGCACAGCAGCTGTAACCGCAGCTATGGGAGAGACAGAAGCAGCAGGATCAAATCCAGGAGTTTACGACCAGCCTGGACAGCACAGTAAAACAGAGATAGAGGTTAATGTCATTCAAATTCAATCACTGACTTAAAATACTTTAGTTTTTGAGGGGTCAGAGGTAAAGAGTAGATCTAAACAATCCTATCAACCATCCCAATGCAACATTCTCTAAGACATGTGAATGGGATATATTTGCTATAGCTGATAGTCACTAATACAAAATAAAGATCTTCAGATCAGCTAGAGAAGTTTGTCTATAACATTGGTTTTTTTTTTAAAGGTATAAATGAAAATTTTATTTTTCAACATGAAACTATAAGACTATGAAAGATACAATTGAAATCTCTACTGTTTTATTTTTTATTTTTTAAAAAATAAAAGCACAAAAACATATTAACACACAGACACAAATTAGCATAAAAAATAGTACAATCAAAACTGATCTACAGACAAAGAGACATGGACTCAACAGTGGTTGTTGCTTTACCCATTGATATCTTTGAAGTGTATATATATAAACCCAGATACAGACAAGCAAAATTGGTCAGACAATTAATCCTCTCAACAACAGAAAAACACAAAAAAACAAAAAACCAAAGACAAAAAAATAAAAATAAAAATAAATATAAATATAAAAATAAAAATAAAAAAACCACCAATAGTTGCTGTTTTGCATATTGATATCTTCGAAGTGTGTGTTTAGGATAGCACACACAGACATACAAGATCGATCAAACAACCCGTCATCAATTATTCCTTAGCATTAAGTGATATAATACAATAGTAGAACCATGTCAGCCCTCCTGCATATATGTATATTAATATATACATACATACATTTTTGTCTCTTTTCTCCTTTCCCTCGTCCCATCTGTTCTTTGTTTTTGAACAGATTTCCTTCATGACTCTTAGTTTATATTCCCACCCTCGGGTTCTTACACCAGTGATACAATACGTTGTCTGCACATGTACCGCTGATTTATTTCACTTATGAGTATGGACTCCAGTTTTGACCACTTGCCTACAAAGTCCCCAAAACTGTCTTTCTTTATAGCTGAATAATATTCCATTATATAAAAATGCCAGTTTTTTAATCCAGTCTTCTGTGGATGGACACTTGGGTTGCTTCCACATTTTAGCTATTACAAATTGCGTTGCTATAAACATGGGTGCACATATATCACAGTGATATGATGTTTTCAGATCTTCTGGGAAAATACCCAGAGAGGAATAGCTGGTTTGAATGGAACCTCTAGACCTAGTTTGCTGAGAAATCTCCAAACGGCTCTCCACAGTGGTTGCACCAGTCTGCATTCCCACCAGCAGTGTAATAGAGTCCCTATTTCTCCACAGCCTCGTCAGCATTTGTTATTGGATGACTTTTTCATACTGGCCAGTCTTACTGGGATGAGATGAAATCTCGATGTTGTTTTTATTTGCATTTCTCAAATGACTAAGGATGTGGAACATTTTCTTATATATTTATTTGCCATTTGTGTTTCTTTATCTCAGAAGTGTGTATTCATCTCAGATGCCCATTTCTGGATTGGGTCTTTGTTTTTTGTTTTTTTTCAGTACCAGGGATCGAACTCAGGACCTTGTGCCTGCCAGGCAAGCGCTTGTGCCACTGAGCTATATCCTCAGCCCTTGGATTGGGTCTTTGAATTTGGACAGGTACATGTTTTTTAATACTTTGTAATGTTCTAGATAGAAGACCTGTCTGAGCGATAGCCAGCTGGGATCTTTTCCCAATTTGTGGGTTTTCTTTTTACTTTGCTGGTGATTTCTTTAGATGTACAAAAACTTTTCAGTAGAATGAGGTCCCAATTATTGATTCTTTGAAGTGTTTCCCTTGCAGTTTCATTTTTGTTCATGAACTCTCTGCCTACTCCTATGTCTTCAAGATTTTTACCTACTTTCTCTTCCAATAGATTTAGAGTTTGTTTTAATATTGAGGTCTGTGATCCATTTTGACCTGAGTTTGGTGCATGGTGATAGACTGGGGTCTATTTTCAGTTTTCGGCAAGAGGCAAGCCAGTTTTCCAGCACCATTTATTGAACAGGCCTTCTTTTTTCCAGTGGGTTTGGTTGACCCCTTTGTCAAATATTAGGTAGCTGAGTGAATTTTTCATTATGGTTGCATCTTCCAGTCTGTTCCATTGATCCTTGGGTCTGTTTTTTAGCCAGTACCAGGTTGATTTTATTACAGTTGCTTTGTAGTATAATTTCAGGTCAGGGATTGTGATTCCACCTGACTTGTCCTTATTGCCCAGGATTGCTTTTGCTATTCTGGGTCTCTTCTGGTTCCAGATGAATTTGAGGCATATTTTCTCTAGATCTGTGAGGTATGCTAACGGTAGTTTAATGG